>CAWUDS030003277.1:0-263723 GCA_963859935.3 Lathyrus sativus
CTGTTGAATTACTTGCTTTCTTAGGTTTGTCTGCTGTTTAATTGGAAAGTCTCTCCTTTGTGAGAACTAAGGGGATGTTTTTTTTTGTGTTTCTATTGTTTTCTATTGTTTTTGAAAGGTATCGGGACCTAAGGATTTTTTATGAGTGTGCTCGCTAAGATCTCGCAATCTTATGCCTACGTATTCTCACAAAAAGGAAACTGAGAAATCATAGCGTTCGTAGTTCCTCCTAATCTATGGGAGGAAAATGTTATTTTGTATCTTGTTTAAAGTCCAAGATGATCAAGCTAAAAACAATGTTGGAAAGATTTGACAAAATGTCATCTTTAAGGGAGATATCTCACCTATTCACTACAATCACATGAGAATGATGTCATAAGGGAAGAAAGATTTGAACTTATTGTGTTTAAGAAATGTCACTTCTTACTTTATGAATTCTTTACATACTAAGATAGGAGTCTTAACTTAGATATAGGATTGACAAGTGTGCCACGTACATCAGTTAGATGAAAGAAAATATTTTGAACCATGATAAGAGAAGGACTCCAACTTGGATTTTGAATCAACAAGTGTGCCACTTAAATCACTTATATGGAAAAGGGCTTCTAATGTTTGATTTGAATTTTAGTGATTAGAAGAGATGTCTTCCTACAGAGGCTACTCAAAGTCTCATCTGTGAGGAGATTGATTTGTGTATCTTGATTTAAGCCTAAGATATGAAGTTAAAATATTGAAAACTGACTCAACTAGGGAGTTTTATCTGTCTTATACAAAGCCCAAGATTGAGGTTGACTGACTTGAGAAATTATTTGTTATAAAAAAGCCTGAGAGGAGGCTAATGACTGTTGAGGAAATTTGAAGAGACTGACTCAATACTGAGGATTTGGTTGACTTTTTGGGGTATTTTTATTTGTATCCTGTATAAAGCCCAGGATCAGTGAGGCTAAAAGAATTTATTTGTATCCTGTATAAAGTCCGGGATGGTGAAGCTAAAAGATTTATTTGTATTCTATACAAATCCCGGGATGGTGAGGCTAAAGGATTTATTTGCATAGATTACTAAGACTTGACTTATGCTTTTGAGAAGCCTGAGGGTCCTTGTATAAAGCCCAAGATAAGGTTGTAGGGAACTGAATGAGACTTCCCAAGTCTCCTTATGAAGCCCAAGAGGAGGCTATCTTGCTGGGGGGATTCTTTGTATGATGCCCCAAAGGAGGTGTCGCAGTGAGAATCGAATATCAAGCTATTGATTAACTTGAATCTTAATTCATTATTCACCACCGGTCTTTAATTTGTCCAGAGGAAGGGAAAAAAGTTCGAATTACCCACAAGATGCAATGCAAATGTAAAGCTAGAGAATCTAAGGTTCGGGGTTGGTTAAACTTAGGGAATGTGCTAGCATCCTAAGAATCTGTAGTACTCTACAGGAACCTCTTGTTTTATATATGTTATTGTTGTTTTCTAAGGGTAAAAGACCTAAGGGTTTATTTCTAAGTATACTCGCCAAGAAATCGCATCTTGTTCCTACGTATCCTGACGTGAATGGAATAAGAGTATTCGTAGTTACCCTAAAAGGGATCGAGGAACTTCTTGACTATGGCCAAGGTTCCAGGGGGATAAGGTTTGTTGATTGATTCTAGGAGAAAAGACGAGTCGTCATCTTAAGGGAGAATACTCGACTTAACCACCACAACTTGTAGGAGATGGTATTTGCATCGCATTGAGAGAAGGGCTCAAAACTCGGATTTATCGATGAGTATGCCACATACCTCTCTCAAGCGGAAAAGATTCTACATCTCTCGATTATTTTGGGGTAGGAGAATTATATCTCGACTACAAAGATGAATCACGTTTAATTCTCTTGTGGGGAGAATAGCTGATTGAATTGTATATTTGGTTTATCTAAGTTGAAATATAAAAGAGAAAACGGTCCTTCTTAAGGTGTAGGGACTAAAACCTAAGCTGATCAACTTGAAAACTCAAGGATCAGGCGGGGGAGAAAATGATGCAAATGAGGTGCAATACGCACGACTTATTAAGTCGTGCGCAAGTTCTTCCCTTGGACGTGGATAAAAATAATAATAAGCAAATAGAGCAAAGTGACGCAGGTGGAGTTCGAATGAATATCGAGAAACAGATAGATTCGGATTAATGGATTTGTGACTAATGAATGGCAAATTGGTGAGAAAGTTCTAAACTTAAAGAGAAAATTGTTTTTGTTATTTTTGAGAATATTAAATTAATGAAAATTAAATTAAGATTAATTAATAGAAAAGAATTCTAGACAAAGAAATTACAATATTCTACATTATTTTGAAATTAAAATTAGTTTAAATTAAATCTATAATTAATAACTTCTAAGAAAAATTAATTTTGATAAATTCTAAATTAAATAAAATGCTTTTACTAATTTAAACCCCTTTTTTTTTTAGAAAAAACTAAATCTACTCTTTTTTATATATTATTTTAAATTATAAAAAAAAACAAGCAAGCATCATATCGAAATTTTGCCTATTTACAGGCCATTTATCAATAAACATATATTATTCAGTATCTCGTTGTTTTGTTTTAACTTTTACTGTTTTGTTTGTGAAAAATGCCCAATATTTTGATAAACTTGCACTTACATAAACTTGCAGGCCTTGACCAATAATTGTTAAAACTTTGAATTAATTGAACAACGTCACGAATGATGACTGAGACAGTTCCGTTTGCGTAGGATATCTTGTCTGTTTGTTCAGTTTTGCAAGGTCGTTACCCTTGGGGCAAAGAGGTATGGGTGAAGTTCGTTCTATCCTCGGACTGAGTCTTATCCCCAGTAAGTGAAGTTTGCATCTCTATCCCCAGTAGAGTTTGTATGCGGTTTGAGCGAGCTGGTAGTATGTATGCTTTTCTTCAGCAGTTGGTGCACATTCAGTCCCCCGTGAAATGCGTGTTCGTACTCCCCAGTGATTCGTGATTGGATTTTCTTCCCACGGAGTAATTTGCAGCCTAGTTAGGTTCGTCCCTCAGCGGAGCAATGCCCAACAAGTGGGAAGAGGGTGATTTCCCTAGCAGGATGGAGGAATGTTGTTACCTCGGTATTTTATTTGCAGAAGGCCAGCGAGGGCCCGTTTCTCGGCATAAGTCCAATTGTTAGTGGCATGAGCAAGTTTGTGTTCTATTCCCCGACAGAGTCGTTGATTCCCCAACAGGGTTATTTTCTTGACCCAGCAGGGTGGTTTCTGTATCTCTAGCATTTATTTTGCTGATTCAGTTTCGTTGCATCTGCATGCGTGCATAGCATCTACCCAAACGCATATCATTTCTATTTCGTATGGAGCATTACGCCATTTTAAAACATAAACATATGAAACATAAACCAGGTTGCCATCTCTTTGTTTCAGATGTATCACGCAATTGGTTGATATCTTTGCCAGAGTATTATCTAAATCCCAGCTCATGCTATTTCCCTAGCGGAGTTTCCTTGAGATCATTATCATTGGATGATTATAACTTCATACGATTCCTGATGCTCGCTTTTAGCGAAAACCTGACAGCGATGTCAGATGGTTTTACTTGTACTGACGGCGAGGTTAGAGGTTTTATAGATTTTTTAGTTACTGGCGGCGATGTCAGGACCCATTATCAGGTTTATGTTGGTCTGGCGGTGAGGTCAGATGTTTGTTAGCTTTGGTCTCTGGCGGGGATGTCAGATAATTTGTGTTTTCCGGTGGCGATGTTGGATGTTTTGGTCTCTGGCGGCGATGTCAGATAATTTGTGTTTTCCAGCGGCGATGTTGGATGTTTTGGGTTTTTTGGCGGCGATGTCAGATAATTTGTGTTTTCCGGCGGTGATGTTGGATGTTTTTGGTTTTCTGGCGGCGATGTCAGATGTTTATCAACTTTGAAGTTGTCTGGCGGCGATGTCAGGTATTTCATCAGATTTATGTTTGTCTGGCGAAGATGTCAGAGTTCTTTTATCCCCACAGGTGCCTGGCGGCAATGTCAGATGTCTTTACCTTTTAGGTTCGAAGTTTGCTTTTAGTTAGCAAGTTATTGGCGGCGATGTCAGAGATTTCTTAACTGCGCGGAGACTTGACAGCGAGGTCATTTTGTTTTATCCCCTGCAGGTTACTGACGGCGATGTCAGGTGTTTCTTAATTTCAGGGAGTTCTGGCGGTGTTTTCAGGGGATCGTATCTTTGGATTCAATGTCTATTTTCATTTAACAGAGGGCTAGCGGCGATGGTAGCTATTTTACCAACTTGAGGCAAAAGATTGACGGCGATGTCAAATGTTTTACATACGTGATGTCTATACCTGACAGCGAGGTCAGGTGTCTGATGGTGATGTCAGAGGAACTTAATGCAGATAACTGACAACAAGGTCAGATGTTTCTCCGAACTGGTGGCAACGCCAGAGGTTTACGGAAGTGGATGTTGGTACTTGACGGTGAAGTCAGGTGTGTTACCAAATTGATGTTGACACTTGACGGCAAGGTCAGGAATTTACCTTTCTTTCAAATCAATGTTGGTATTTGACGACGAGGTCAGATGTGCTCCCCAACTTGATGTTAATGTGTGACGGCGAGGTCATGTATTCTCTAGACTGCGTATCGTTTTTGTTTATCGTATTCGGTTATCTTTGGAGCTTGCAGTTTATTTTTGCGGTTGGCAAATTTTCGGGTTTGTTGGTATTCAATCTTCTTGTACCTTAATTTTCTGAAAGTCGTTCGCGTTTCATTCAGTCAGGTCCAAGTCGTTTGAATAGCGGCAGCTGTTGCACCCCAAAATTTGACCAACCTTTTCTTAACTTGGTTTATGTTTTCATTTCATTTTCTTCTAGCATTTGCATTGCATAGCATTTTTCATTGAACAGTGGATCAAGAGGTTGTGCATAGCAAGAGGAGGTTACCAAGAGTGTTGAGCCTAAGCAAGGGGTTTTACTCAAGCATGAATGGTCATCAAGTCATCAGGAAGTGGTCAGTGTCTTATGAAAGGGTTGATGGATATATGTGGGTTAGTTCCTAACTTGGAGGTCAGTTGAAGATCATAAGAGGTTTTTGAATTCATGATTTTGGATATGGGATGTTGAGAAAGCTCATTGAAGGCTTTGAGAGCCATGTTGGAGTTTATTCAAGTTGTTGTGTGATGTGGAAGAAGCCACAGTCAAGAATGTTGCATCTAGGGTTTTCATCTAGTTAATCCTCAGTCAAATGTGAAATTGAAGGAGATTAAAACTCAATTCCAAGTCTCTATGGTCATGGGATATTGTGTTGAGATGTCTAATATATCATTTCAAGATCAATTCATCAACAATCAAGAGTGTGAGAAGTTACTAAATTAGGATTCTCAGTGTAAAATCCCCTATTTAGTGTCTAACTTCAAGACCACATATCTCAAGATAGAAGTCTCATCTCATCTTGACCCCAACATGAAACTTTTAGAGCATGTTTCTAGCTTTCTTTTGAGTACTAGAAGTCATTCATCGGATTTCTAGAACTCAAGTTATGATGTTGACAAGTTACAGGTCCTTAGATGAATGTGATTTTGGTCAACAAAAGTCAACCAACTTCCAAGCCATTTTTGACCTAGAAGGATGTTACTCCTCACCTTGACCAAAACACGAAAGTTGTTCCCCATGATCTTAGCTTTCCAAATAGTACTAGAAGTCCTTCATCTGATTTGTAGAACTCAAGTTATGAGGCTTGCAAGTCAGGGGTATTTTGGGAAAGTAAGATTACAGGTCATTTTATTATAGGTCCATTTCACCACTTTACACACTTCAAATGAAAATCTTTACAACATAAAACTTGCTCCAAATGGGGTCGTTTGCCCAACCAAACATCAAGGAGTCATAAATTTGGCTTGGATTGGAGAATTGAGGTGTAACTTTTTCATGAAAAAAGTTTAAAATCACAAATGGAATTAATTGGTTTTTAATCATTATAAGGCATGTTTGTGCATTTTTTGACTCACAAAGATGTACTAAACAAGATGCAAGTTTTGGATTTCATTTTGGTGCCATTTTCATGTGTTTTCCAAAGGCATTTTCAAGTGGAATTTTGGCAAACCAATATCCACCATGTGATCAATTCAAGGGACAAATTGCATCCACATGATTAAATTAACTTCCCAGCAGTGATTTGGAATGAAAAACAAGGGCAATTGGTACTGTTCACGTGTGCATGAGCATGAGAAAAGTGAGATTGGGCATTTTCACATTGGGCACAATTCAGCCACAATTGGTCCTTAAAACACTCACCAATCCATCACATATAAAGTTCAGATTAATTTTGAGAGCTCATTGAGTCATTTTCATGGAGAATTGGTGAAAGCACAGTTGGAGCAAGCAAAGGAGATTTGAAATTCGTGAAACAGAATTGAGGTGTTTTCAAAGCAATTCAAGCTCAAATTCATCTCCAGCAAGGTTCATTGAGTGATTCTGGAGATTTTCATTAAGCTTCTTCAAGTGTAAAAGGCTCAGTGGAAGCTCTCCACTAGGTAACTTTCAAATCAACATTGCTCTCTATTTATGATGCATTTTCTTGCCATTTTTGCATGATTGAGACATAGGAATTATGTAGATCATTAATAACTAAAATGAACTGGCATTTGAGATGATTGGTGTTTGGTGCTCATTCCTGTTTCTCTTCGATCTGGCTTGGTTGTTGCTTAAAAGTGAAAGTTAATTGCATATTTGGATTCTACGTGATGCGTAGATGAATTTGGACTATCATTTTGTTTGATTTGGTTAAGTGCAACTCCATTTGAGTTTTGAACTCACCGGAGAAGGTGACCGAAGCTGCCGTGCTCCGGCACCTGGTTTTTTCCCTCCGTTCCATTATTTAAATGAAGAAGATAACTGCGTGTCATCATGTGAGCCATTGGATCTATTTTATTTTTGTTTGTGTGGTTGAGATTAAGACCTATCGTGGGTCTCATTTGCCTTGCCTTACCAGATCATTGAAATTCACCGTTTCATTTAAGTGTGTTGCCTGAGCCATGTGGCCTCTTGTAATCCTTCTGATTTGCATACCTTTTGATCTGACTGCCCAGATTGTGGCTTACCATATACTCACGTTGACCACACACACACAATCATTGTTTGCCTTCTCAGATTTTGTACGCATATGGATCTGGGCTTCTTAATTGCTGCTTGTACCCCCCTTGTGAGCCCAGTTTAATTTTCGACGTGTATGGGCTGCTTTCTGCACCCTCTATTTTATTTATTTTATTTTATTTTATTTTATTTTTGTTTTTTGCAACTGTTTTGATTTAATTCCAAATAAAATGCTTCCAAGCCGGATAAAATTCCACTAAAATTTGTTTTAGACATTTTAGGATGTCTATTATTTTCAGAAATTTTATTTTATTTTTTTGGTTTATTTTCAATTAAAAATGGAATTAAATGTGAGAAGTGTTTTATTTGAGTTAAATCTTGACATGTTTCATTCTTGATTTTGTTTTTCTCATTTCCTTTTGGTCCAGTGACCTAAAATTCATCCTCATGTCCATGATGAGTTGATGAATTTTTTAGGACCATTTTTCCCCTGTTGGTTGACTTTTGAGTTGACTTTTAGTGCATTTCATTTAACCCTCGACAATCCTCATTCACAATGGAACACCCTTGTGAATCAATTTCTTTGGTGGTGTTGTGAATTGATTTTGATTATGATCTTTTGGCCTCTATTTTCCAAAATGTTTAAGTACCTTGTGCATTTTATTTGGCCATTTTTGAATCATTTTCCTAATTTTGAGGTTCATGCATACATCTTGACCTAGTTTGACTTGGATATGACATTTTTGGATCCTTTGAGCTCTCAATGCCTTTTGTTTCATGTTACTAACATGTTAAGGATGATGCTTGCTCAATTTTAGGTCATGACATTGTTTCTTACTTGTTCATTTGTGTGCTCCTTTTGATGCTTTCAATTAGGGTTCCAATGTGAAGTATGATTGCATTCCTTTGTACTTTTACTTGCATTTCCTTTTGATGTGATTTGTTTTTGCTTTTGAGCTTTCTTCTCCATCTTTACCTTCTGTCCAATGACTTTGGAACCTCATTTAATCCTTCCTGGGGAGGTACTTGAAGTATACCTAGAATGATGGATCCTTGAGGACTCTTTTGTGCTTCTTTTGCACTTTGTTTGTGATGCTTGTGGTTGAGTACATATTATAAGGTCCTTGCTGCCCTCATTTGATCTCCCATCCTCACTTTGTTTTAGGCTTGCTTTACCTTTCATTTGTGTTTGGTTTTTTGCATCTTGGTTGATGTTTGTTTGGTTTAGGCCATTTCATCCCATTTTTGGTGCTTTTGTGTGTTTGTTTCTTTGTGCATCTTCTCCTCTTTTCTTCTTTATTTTATCATATGCATGCTTGGTTGAGATGAGCTTATGGAGGCTACTGCCCCACACTATTTTCCTCCCACTATCATTCTACTTATGCATCTTATGTTTGCATTTTCATTTGCATGTTTTTTCTTCTTCTTCTGTTGCTTTTCTTTGCCATGTTCCCCATAAGTTCTCTAACCTCTTGAGGTTATGATAGACATTAGGTGCTTAACCATGCATGATAACATTAGGTAGTTCCCTTTTGAATCCCAACTTTAAATCCACTTTGCATGATGACTTTTAGGATTGATTAGTCTCCCATTAGTGTCCTTTCTTCTCTTCTCATCTTCAAACATTCATAAAACACTTAATAAATAATGACAAGTGTTGCACGCTACAAGCCTTAAGCTACTTGGGAAATGATGATTGGGCGGTTGCCTCTCAATTGTCTAGAATGTTATTATATGTCTTTTGGGCGATATGCGACGCATTCGCTCCTGAGTCATAGTCTTTAGTGCAACATGAGTTACAAATCAAGTTCAAAACACTTCTTCTCTAAAAAACACAAAAACACTTCAAACGTTTTTCATCCTTTGGGGTTCTTAATCAGGAAAATCTTTTCAGACAAAAAGAGTGTTGTTAACTCTTAGTTCTACTACAAACAGTAACACCTAAGTCTCCAATGGTCGAGCTGCATACACCAACGGCTAGAACTACTTGTTAACCCTACTCGGGCCTAAAAAACTTTTGAACCAGCCTGTGGTCTTTTTAGCCCGAACTACGTTTGCTCTGATCTTTCATACCAGATGAAAGTACGTAGGCACAAGATGCGATGTCTTAGCGAGCAACCTTTTCCCCTTTGCCCGTAGTTGGTCGAACTACGTTGACTCTGACTTTCCCATTGCACGAAGGAGTATGTAGGCACAGAGCGGCGATGCTCTGCCGAGTCACTTCTGTTTTCTTTTATCCCTTGACCCTTAGCATAGATAGATTGATCACCCTTTTAGATAGACAACAAGCGTGGATCCTGTTGAGTACGACGGACGTGAGGGGTGCTAATACCTTCCCCTTACGTAACCGACTGCCGAATCCAGACATGGTTGCGATGACCTTGTCTTTCCCTTTTTCGTCAGGTTTTTTCGATCGTTTCCTTTCCCTCTCTTTGGAATAAATAACAAAAGGTGGCAACTCTTCTGTTTTCCGCCGGTTGTTTTTCGCAGTTGCGACAGCTGGCGACTCTGTTGGGGAAGACCAAATGTTCCCTATGCGAGTCAATCCTAGCGCTTGCTTGTTTATCTTCGGGTGTTGTATATGTGCTTTATTTACTTTTGCATTTTACTTTCAGCATTATATCATTCTTACTATGCTGTGGGGAGGGAATGTTCCATTGAGTGATAAGGCAGACCCAGGCTTCAGTACAAACCTAACATTAGTAGTGGAGACTAGTGGGGGGCCTGTTTGCTTAGTAGACACAGTTCCCCACGAAATCCGCGCTCAGACGAGATTCTCTTTAATCGATTTTCCAAGTCAAAATCAGGTCAAATCTGAAGTTTTGAAGGTGTTAACCGATTAACCTATATGGTTAATCGATTAACCATTGCATATTTTGCCTCTGCACGTGAATTTTCAATACAAGTCACTTTGGGGTCAAATTTTGGTCATGCGCAAATCTGATTTTCACTTTGGGAAGGATCTATAACCTATTTAAAATTTGGTTAATTTCATTTTCCCTCCAAATGCCCATTCCTCATTCCAACCCAACTTTTCCAAACCATATTCCAAACCTTACATTTGGATCCAAGCCTAAATGATATTTAAGTGATCCACTCCAAACCTCACACATCTAATCACTCATAATTCACTCTCATTTTCAGAATTGATCTCACTCTCTCTCAATTTTCCAATCTCCAAAACCCTCACCAAAGCTCTTCTCATTGAGATCATTGATTCTTCATTGGAATCCTTGATTTATAAGAGCTAAACCTTCATCCATTCTCTCCATTGAATCAATTCCTTCATCCAATTTTCGTGTAAAATTGGATCTGAACTTGGAAGTGATTTTATAAGTGATTATTCAGAGCAATTTGGTTTAATCTTGAAGGATCTTCATTGCTACTACAAGAATTGGTGTGGATCTTAAAGTATTCTGGACTTCTAGCATTGGATCTATTCAATTACAGTTGAATCAACATTAACCGGAGCAAATCTCTGCTCCGAAGGTTGGATCCGAATCTATTTTTAGCTTATTTGCATAATCATGTGGATTTTCATATTTGATTAACTTTTGGTTAATTTGATCTGATTGATTCATGATTTGGTTGTGTTAATTTGTGCATATGTTGTTTGAATTATGATTTGTTGGTTTAATTTCGTGATTAAGTGATCATCCGGTTGATCGGATAAGTGCTTATTTGCTGAAAATGTTGTTCTGTTGTTGATTTTATGCTGTTGGCACAGTGTTAATCGGTTAACACATATGGTTAACCAATTAACCATTTCAAATATTCAAAATTTTCCAAAGTTTTCAAGGTGTTAATCAGTTAACGCCTAGTGTTAACCGATTAACATGTGCAAATTTCCAGATTTTAAGTCATTTTTAAGTGGTTAATCGGTTAACCGATTAACACTGTGCCAGTGGGTCTGTTTTGCTGATTTTCTTGCTTGTTTGAGTACCGTTTCGCATCGAATCATCGTAGTTCAATATGATGCATTAGAAGTGAAATGTTTTGGGATATATGTCACTATTTTGGTTGATTAATCGAGACTTCGTCGACTTGTGTTTGCTTTTCCACTTGGATGCACACTTATGCGTTGTTGTTCATAGTAATGATGTCCTTGCATTTGCATTTTCTCTTGTGTTTTTCATCTTTATTTCTTGCATTAATAAAGGTCGAGATGTGCTTGTGGTGGTGTTTACCCCATACTTTGTTCCTCCCTTTGCTTGTGTCTTGCATTACATGTTTGCGTCCCTATTTTCACTCTCATTGGTGTTTGATCTTTCTTCTTCCTTTGTCTTTCTTGGCCATGCTCCCCATAGGATCTCTAATCTCTTTTGAGGTTGGGATAGACACTAGGACTCAAACCATGCATGCTAACATTAAGGTAAATGTTCCCCTTTGATCCAAATCTTAGGACCATTTTGTATGAAAACGTTAGGGTCGAGTATCCCTTAGACCTTCCGTGCATTTTCTTCTTCTCACCTTCAAACAATTTCAAAACATTTAATAAATACGATGAACGTTGTGCGCTACGAGCCTTAAGCTACTTGGGAAATAGTGATTGGGGGCTTCTCAATGGCCTAGAGTGTTTAGTGTACACCCTTTGGGTGATATGTGACGCATTCACTCCTAGGTCATAGTCTTTAGTGCAACGTGAATCACAAACCGAATTGATTCACTTCACTAAAAAACTCAAAAAACAAAGTTCAAACCTTTTTTATCCTTTGGGATCGGATTAATGGAAAACCTTTTTCATAAAAAAGAGTGTTATTAAGCTTTGGTTCTACCGTAAACAGGCATTGTCTCTAACTGCTAGAACGAAGGTTTAACCCTACTCGGTTAAAACACTTAATCAACCTGTGGTTTCGTGTTAGCCCGAACTACGTTTGCTCTAATTTCTCATACCAGATGAGAATACGTAGGCATGAGACGCGATGTCTTGGCGAGCAACCTTCCCCCTTTCGCCCGTAGTTAGCCGAACTACGTTGACTCTGACTTTCCCGTTGCACGAGAGAATACGTAGGCTCAGAGCGGCGATGCTCTGCCGAGTCTCTTTTCTTTTCTTTTTATCCTGTGAGCCTGTAACGTAGATAGATTAAATACACCCTTAGATAGACAACAATCATGGATCCCGTCGAGTACGATGGACGTGAGGGGTGCTAATACCTTCCCCTTGCATAACCGACTCCCGAATCCAGGACTTGGTTGCGATGACCTCGTCTTTTCCCTTTTTCGTTAGGTTTTTCTTATCGTTTCCTTTCCCTCTCTTTGGGATAAATAACGAAAGGTGGCGACTCTTCTATTTTCCACCAGGTGTTTTTCGCAGTTGCGACAGCTGGCGACTCTGCTGGGGAAGACCAAATGTTCCCTATGCGAGTCAATGCTAGCGCTTGCTTGTTTATCTTCAGGTTTTGTATATGTGGTTTATTTACTTTTGCATTTTACTTTCAACATTATATCATTCTTACTGTGCTGTGGGGAGGGAATGTTCCATTGAGTGATAAGCCAGACCCAGGCTTCAGTACAAACCTAGCATTAGTAGTGGAGACTAGTGGGGGGCCTGTTTGCTTAGTAGACACAGTTCCCCATGAAATTTGCGCTCAGACGAGATTCTCTTTGATGATTTCCCTTCCGATCCTTAGGATCTGTCGGGATTTTGGATTTGAGGGTTGTCGACTCTGGGGACCAATCATTTGTGATTCAGCTAAGTGAGGCCTCTTCGGGGAATTATGATGCCAAACTAGAAATGGTGAATGTATCATCGTTTCCTGAAAGTTTGTGATGCTGATGAATGCATAGGATGCCGAACCTTGTCGGTGGATAGGTCCATACCTGTGAGAGGGATTGGGTTATGCAAGAAATCTTGACTTTCAGACTACCCGGTTTTCTTTGCAGTGTGAATCTGTATTCTTGATATCAGAGGTTCCTATTATAAGAGTTATGCTATGTTCACGCTAAAGCGGAGCGCTGGTTCTTCTCGATCTACAGCACAACAATCTTGATCCCCTGTTTGCATTTGCATGTGCATTTTCATCTGCATTTTCATTAACATGTATTTATGTTGCAGGTGCATATTACTTCCCCGATTCTAGTGATCTTGTTCCTTATTTCCGACATGGAACCCTTGAAGAGGGCAGTGGCCTACAAGTTTCCAGCTCCAAATATCAGTCCTTTGTTGAGTTTGATTGTTATGGCCGATAAGAAGGTGATGGAAGACTTCAGGCAATCTTATGGAAGACTGTTTGGATGTGTTTGTAAACCTTCCGCATATGAGATCAATGGTATCTATACTCTTCTACAGTTTTATGACGCCCAACTGAGGTGTTTTGTCTTCCCTGATTATGTTCTGGCTCCTACTTTAGAAGGGTATTATGCATTGTTAGATGTGCCTATTTTGGATTAGATGTCGTTCTTCCATACTGACGCTGAGCCTAATCTGGCTAAGCTCGTTGCTATTCTGCATCTGGATGCTTCAGAGTTTGAGGGAAAGATGATCAAAAGGCTTGGGATGTTTGGTTTTCCTTTGCCCCTTCTGGTGGAGAAAGCTCAGTAGTGTGCCAAAGACGGTTGTTGGATTATATTTAGCGCCATTCTAGATCTCTGTATCTACGGTATTATATTATTCCCTAATCTTCCAAATTCCGTGGATACAGATGCTTTCTACTTATTGGCCTTAGGGAACCCAATACCTACACTGCTCGTTGACATTTATCACTCAGTTCACTACAAGAATGAGAACCGAAGGGGGAAAAATGTGTCCTATTGTGTTCCCTTGCTGTACAGGTGGTTTGCCATTCATATGCCCAAGACAGGTCCTTTCGTTACTTCTGCAGGTACATCAGAGTGGTCTGAACGTCTAATGGGTTTGTCAGCTGAGAACATCACTTGGTTTGATAGGAATATACTTGGTACAGAAATCATCTATCACTGCAGCGGATTTCCTAACGTTCCTTTGGTCGGAAGGAAGGGGTGCATCATCTACAATCTGTCGTTGTTGGTTAGGCAGTTTGGATATGCATTGAGGGAGCCTCCCAAGGAAGAAGAGGTACAGGAATCTCTGTACCTCACCGGGCTGTGGGATAGTGATACACTGGCCAAACTTGAGCACGCTTGGAACAATATTCATAGGAGAGGATAAGCATTGTTGGGGAAAAGTAATAGTCGAGCCTATGATCCCTACTTAAGCTGGATTCAGGGTAGAACGAAGAGGTTGCTGATGCCGTTTCCCTCAGTTGCGCCTTTATATCCCCTCGTGATTGAGGAGCCAACCACGGTAGATATGCAGAAGTACAATCAGTTGTGGGCTAAGAAAGAAGAATTGTGGAAGGCTAATGAGAAGTTGGAAGAAGAATGAAGCAACTTATTCTTTGAAGATGCAGACTGAGCTCGTGAATAGATTGGGCATGGATTTGACCAAGCAAACTAGTTCTCGAGAGCGTTTGGGTTTGGATCTCAAAGTTGTTGGTGATGTTCTCACTTCTAAGAAGAAATAATTAGACAAAGCTTATCTGGAGATTTCGAAGTTCAACGAGCAGTGGAATGCAACTCTCACCAACAACAAAGCACGTGAAGATGGGTTGAAACAACAAGTTACCAAGCTGAAGGCTCAGATCAAAGCAAAAGATGAGAGGATTTCAGATGAAGCCTCGCTCAAATGACACAGTGATTGTAAGTTGCACGAAGCGCTTGCAACCTTGGAGGATTTCAGAGATAGGGCTGATTCGAAGAGGTGCAAGCTTGAAGAAGTCTTTGGTGAAGGTGTTTGGGAAGACTATATTGAGAATTTACAGCGCACTATTAGCCAGCGAGAGCTACTCATCCAAGGGTTACTCACTAGACCAGACCATCCTGAGACACAGGAGTTGTTAGAGGTCATTCTGTTTGTATTCAGTGTTATGCCTGTATGCTGCCTGTTTGGGCTCTTCATTTGTATATATGAGGTTTTTCTCTATGCTTGTTTACGGGTTCTCCATTGTCGACCTTTTATTCTCGGAACTAGAATCAGGGGGGAATTTCCCTGTTGCATATATACATGTTTTCATTTTCATTTGCATCGCAGGTGTTCTCAGTGGCTTTCGTTCCTAACTCTGCTTGGTTTTCTTAAGTTCAGGATTGAGGAAGTTGAGGAGTTCAGTTTCTATAGGTATCCAACTTGAGGGAATCAGCGAAGAGTGATGGATCAGGTTCAAGCCGAGTTGCAGGAAGTCAGGGCTCGCATGGATCAATTCATGGAGTTGATGTAGATTGTTGCTAGTGGGCAAGAACAGTTAAGAACTTTGGTCCAGCCGTTGATAGCACGGGTTGACGAAGAGGGAGTTTTGCATGGAGGAGCTGGTGTTATTCCTCCACAAATCGGTGGATCTATCCC
The DNA here is from genome assembly GCA_963859935.3 of Lathyrus sativus. Classification (NCBI taxonomy): domain Eukaryota; kingdom Viridiplantae; phylum Streptophyta; class Magnoliopsida; order Fabales; family Fabaceae; genus Lathyrus; species Lathyrus sativus. The sequence goes on from CAWUDS030003277.1 coordinate 15,400, forward strand.
ACAGGGTATCCCTACTGTTTTCATACCTCCAGGCGGAGGAGTTGCGAATGAGAATGGTAACGTTGCTGGTAATGGAAGTGTGTGCACTGTGCACGGGGCTGCTGACCCTCATTGGGAAGATAATCAGGATGATGTGTTTTCCATGAGAGATATAGAGGGTGGTTTACCAACTGAAGTTGACCGAAGGTTTAAACTGATCGAGGAGAAGATGAAATCTTTTGAGAATTAGAACTCTTTGGGCCTTGATATGTCTGATCTTGGTCTAGTTTCGAGGGTCAGGATTCCTCCCAAATTCAAGGTGCCCGATTTTGACAAATACAAAGGGAGGACTTGTACAAGAGTGCATATTCGGGCGTATTTCAGGAAGATGTCTGCTTACTCCAACGATGAAAAGCTGCTGATGCATTTTTTCCAGGACAGTCTGGCAGGGGCGTCTTTGGAGTGGTATATGGGACTTGAGAGAACTCATATCTGCAGCTGGAGAGAATTGGACGAAGCTTTTGTGAGTCACTATCAGTATAATAGTGATCTAGCACCCAACAGGGTATAATTACAGAGCTTGTCGCAGAAAAGTACTGAGAGTTTCAAGGAATACGCCCAGAGGTGGCGGGATTTAGTTGCAAGGGTACAACCCCCTATGGTTGAAAGGGAGTTGATCGACCTGTTCATGGTCTCGTTGCCTGGTGTATACTTTGAGAATTTGATAGGCTGCATGTCTATAAGGTTTTCTGATTTGGTAATTGCTGGTGAGCGAATCGAAAGTGGGATTAAGTATGGAAAGATTCCAAATAGTGGTGGATCCTCTTCGGGAGGAACGAAGAAACTGTATTCAACGAACCCTAAGAGAAGGGAAGGGGATGCAAAAGCTATTTCACACAAGGTTAAAGGTTGAGCTCAGTCCCATCATCAGCAACAAGTTGCTATGATAAATATCCCGGCCGCAGCTCCGCAACAAGTCAATGCTCTGCAACCTTATGCTGCTAGGCGCAGAAAGCCTGATAGACATTTCACGAATCCTCCGATGTTGTATTCTCAGTTGTTACAACATATGCTGCAGTTACAGTTGGTTCCTCCTGGCTACGATGCAAATGCTCATTGCGATTTTCACTCTGGCGCCCCAGGCCATGATATTGACCATTGCAAAGCTTTCAAGCAAAAAGTCCAAGATCTGCTTGATTCCAAAGCTATCAACTTCACCAACAATGGGCTCAATGTGACTCAAAACCCGATGCCGAATCATGGGGCGGCAGGAGCCAATGCTATTATTGAGGGGGAGAAGCTAAATCTGGTAATTGATGTTGGGGATTTTAAGACTCCGCTGAGGTTTGTGAAGGCTAGTCTGTTGAAGAAGGGGGTGTTTCCAGGTTGTTCTTTTGACTGCTCAGAGTGTGAGGTGCAGCCTGAGGGTTGCGATCTTTTGAGAAAGGGTATTCAGAGTATGCTGGATGAGGGATGTTTGCAATTTGATAGAGTTGTGAAAGAAGATGTCGAGAATAAAGTGAGTAATGATAGAAGCGAAGTTGCTACGATATCCATTCCATACCGAACGATCAATATTTCAGCGCCTGCTAGGCCAACTCCGGTAATCATTATTGTACTTGGACCTGTGCCATACGAGAGCACTAGAGCTATCCCGTGGAATTATGGGAGAGAGGTGTTCTGTAATGGGCAAAAGCAGGAATGGACATCGTCTACAGATGTAAGTTCGTCGGTTGAGAATATCGTTGGGGCCGGAGGTATCACTAGAAGTGGTAGGGTCTTTTCACCACCAGAGGTTAATGCTGATAAGAATAAAAAGGTAAAAGAAAGGTCGTGATTGAAGAGAATGTACAACCACAGGTCGGTGCTGATGATCTTTCGAAGGATGCAAAGGAATTTATGAGACTCATTCGAAAAAGTGACTACAAGATTGTAGATCACTTAAATCAGACCCCTTCGAAGATTTCTATCCTGTCATTATTGTTGTGTTTGGAGGCACACCGTAATGCATTATTGAAGATCTTGAAGGCAACATACGTACCCCAGGAGATCTCTGTTAACCAGTTGGAGGGGGTAGTAGCTCATGTAAATGCCGGTAATGGTCTCAGCTTTACTGATTTGGATCTGACTCCTGCTCGGAGGAACCATAACCGTGCTTTGCACATATCCTTGGAATGTAGAGGTTCTTTGATGTCACATGTCTTGGTTGATACAGGATCATCCTTCAATGTGCTTCCAAAGAAGGCGTTAATGAAGTTGGACATTCAAGGTTTGATATGCACGCCAAGTGATTTGGTCGTGAGGGCTTTCGATGGATCTAAGAGATCAGTGTTTGGAGAGATCACGTTGCCTATTCAGATCGGACCATAGATCTTTGATGCAACTTTCTACATTATGGATATCTAGCCAGTATACAGCTGTTTGCTTGGCCGACCTTGGATACACGCTGCAGGGGAAGTCACCTCAACGTTGCATCAAAAGTTAAAGTATATGGTGGAAGGGAAGATAGTCACGGTATGCGGTGAAGAAGATATTATGGTTAGCCATTTGTCATCCTTCAAGTACATGGAAGTGGATGGGGAGACCCACGAAACACTCTGCCAAGCGTTTGAAACAGTTCAAATTTAGGGGAAGTCTTCTATAGAAGCCAAGGGCCCAGAGGTTTCGATGTCATCACTCAAGGAGGCTCGTGCTATCGTAGAATCCGGGTCGTCGCAGAAGTGGGACCAAGTTCTTAATGTTCCCGTCAAGCAGGACAAGTTCGGCCTGGGATACAAACCCTCCAATTCTTCTCAGAGCACTCCGAAGTACAGGGGATCTGTGCAATTCACCAGCAGTGGTGTGATATTTGACAGGATTAATGTCGTTGGAGATGATGAAGGTGACAGTGATTGCGATATGGATGCTTGGATTCGTCCATGTACTCCTGGCCAGAAGCTGTGCAACTGGACTACCGAAGAAGTCATTCATGTCACTATTGCAGAGTAATGTTCATTGTTTTGATTATGCTTAGTCCTACGTTCTGCCCAAGACGTAGTGACCCGATTTGTGGGGCCTTTTATTATTCGCACTTTATCATTAAATAAAGGACATTTTCGCATTCAAATATTTTAATCCCTGTTTGTCTTGTTTTTGTTTTGTATTTATATTAAACAGAAAAATGGCAATGTGCTTTGTTTGTTGCATCGCATAATAAACATAACATCATCATGCAAGTCTTTTCTATCAGATGCCATCGATTAAGGTTCGGCTATGACTTCGTATGACTTTGATAATCCCATTTATCAAACTGAAGAAGAGACTGACGAAGACTGTGAACTACTCGAAGAGTTAGCCAGGCTTCTCAAGCAGGAGGAAAGGGTTATTGTACCTCATCAGGAGGATGTTGAGATTATCAATCTGGGCACTGAGGATGATAGGAAAGAGGTTAAAGTAGGGGTTGCATTGGAAGACAGTGTCAAGAGAAGATTAGTTGAGATGCTCCGTGAGTATAAAGATATCTTCGCTTGGTCTTACCAAGACATGTCCGGGCTGGATACAGATATTGTGGTACACCGGTTACCTCTCAGGAAATAATGTCCGCCAGTCAAGCAGAAGTTGAGACGAACAAGGCCTGACATGACAGTCAAGATCAAAGAAGAGGTTCATAAGCAGTTGAATGATGGTTTTCTTGCTGTCACGAATTATCCTCCGTGGGTTGCTAATATCGTTCCTGTTCCTAAGAAAGATGGAAAGGTCCGGATGTGCGTCGATTATCGAGATCTGAATAAAGCGATCCCGAAAGACGATTTCTCGCTCCCCCATATCGATGTGTTGGTTGATAACACCGCTCAGTATTCTGTGTTTTCATTCATGGATGGCTTCTCTGGGTATAACCAAATCAATATGGCCCCAGAAGACATGGAGAAAACTACTTTCATCACACCATGGGGGAATTTTTGCTATAGGGTAATGCCCTTTGGATTGAAGAATGCAGGGGAAACTTACCAGCGGGCGATGGTCACTTTTTTCATGATATGATTCATCATGAGGTTGAAGTCTATGTTGATGACATGATGGCAAAGTCACAGACGGAGGAGGGACATCTGGTCGATCTTCTGAAATTGTTTGGAAGTTTGAGGAAGTTCAAGCTGAGGCTGAATCCTAATAAGTGCACCTTCAGGGTGAGATCTAGAAAATTAATGGGTTTCATTGTCAGTGAAAAGGGTATTGAGGTAGATCCTGCCAAAATAAAAGCTATACAAGATATGCCTGAGCCGAGGACGGAAAAAGAGGTTCGTGGTTTTCTAGGGAGATTGAACTATATTGCAAGGTTCATATCTCATCTTACAGCCACTTGTGAACCAATATTCAAATTGCTAAGAAAAGATCAAACGATCAGGTGGAATGAAAATTGCCAAAAAGCATTCAAAAGAATAAAGGAATATTTGCAGGAACCTCCAATACTCATGCCTCCAGTTGTAGGGAGACCACTGATCATGTATCTCACGGTTCTTGAGAATTCAATAGGATGTGTGCTCGGTCAACAAGACGAGTCGGGTAGAAAAGAGCATGCCATCTACTACCTGAGTAAGAAGTTCACTGATTATGAGTTAAGATACTCGATGTTGGAAAATAAAACATGTCGTGCACTCACTTGGGATGCTAAGCGTTTGAGACAGTACATGTTAAACCACACAACCCTGTTGATTTCGAAGGCGGATTCGATCAAGTACGTCTTTGAAAAACAAGCACTCTCCGGAAGGATTGCCCGATGGCAAATGGTTTTAACGGAGTACGATATTCAATATGTTTCCCAGAAAGCCATAAAGGGAAGCGTCTTGTCAAAATATCTCGCGGAACAGCCAATTGAGGATTATCAGCCGATGAATTTGAGTTTCCAGATGAAGATGTCATGTTTTTGAAGATGAAAGACTGTAATGAGCCTTTACCTGACGAGGGTCCTGAGACTGGATCTCAGTGGAAACTGGTTTTTGACGGAGCGGTTAATTCATATGGTAATGGGATCAGGGCTATTATTACTATTCCTCACGGTTCTCATATACCGTTCACTGCCTGATTGACTTTCTCCTGCACCAATAATGAAGCCGAGTACGAGGCGTGCATATTGGGTTTAGAAGAGGCCGTTAATATGAGGATCAAGAATTTGGATGTATACGGTGACTCAGCGCTAGTCGTCAACCAAATCAAAGGAGAGTGGGAAACTCGTCAGGCCAACCTGGTGCCTTAGAGGGATTATGCAAGGAGACTGTTGCCGTTCTTTGATAGAATCGAGTTCCATCATGTGCCAAGAGTCGAGAATCAGATGGTAGATGCCTTGGCCACACTATCTTCGATGTACAAAGTGAACTTCTGGAATGGAACTCCAGCCATCACCATTATGCATCTTGATAGACCTGCTTTCGTGTTTGCAATTGAGAAAGCATCAGATGGAAAGCCTTGGTATTTTGATATCAAGCATTTTCTCAAGACGCACGAGTACCCATCTGGGGCATCTGGCAAAGATAAGAGGACCTTGAGGAGGTTAGCCGGTAACTTTTACCTAAACAAAGACGATGTGCTCTACAGGAGAAACTTCAATATGGTCTTGCTACGCTGTGTTGATGAACTTTAAGCAAACCTGTTGATGGAGGAAGTCCACGAGGGTTCTTTTGGTACTCATGCCAATGGACATGCAATGGCTAGAAAGTTGTTGAGAGCTGGGTATTATTGGATGACTATGGAATCCGATTGCTTCAAATACATCAGAAAATGCCATAAATGCCAGATTTATGCGGATAAAGTGCATGTGCCACCGGCTCCTCTGAATGTGTTAACGTCTCCTTGGCCTTTTGCTATGTGGGGAATCGATGTGATTGGAAAGATTGAGCCGACTACTTCTAATGGACATCGCTTCATTCTGGTTGCGATTGATTACTTTACAAAGTGGGTAGAAGCAGCGTCCTACGCTAATGTCACGAAACAGGTGGTCGCCCGATTCATAAAGAAGGACATCATTTATCGTTATGGAATTTCTTAGAGAATAATTACTAATAATGGTTCAAATTTGAATAACAAAATGATGAAGAAATTGTGTCAGGGTTTCAAGATTGAGCATCACAACTCTTCTCCATATCGTTCGAAGATGAATGGCACTGTTGAGGCAGCTAACAAGAATATCAAGAAGATTGTGCAGAAAATGGTAGTAACCTACAAGGACTGGCACGAGATGTTACCCTTTTCTCTTCACGGTTATCGTACTTCAGTGCATACTTCAACCGGGGCAACTCCTTTATCAATGGTGTATGGCACAGAAGCGGTCTTACCATTAGAAGTTGAAATTCCTTCTTTAAGGGTATTGTCGGATGTAAAGCTTGACGAAGCTGAGTGGGTGCAAACCAGGTTGAATCAGCTGAGCTTAATTGACGAGAAGAGATTGGCGGCTATTGCTCATGGCCGGGTGTACCAGAGTAGGATGAAGAAAGCCTTTGATCAAAAAGTGCATCCTCGGTGCTTCCAGACGGGTAATTTGGTGTTGAAAAGGATCCTTCCTCCTCAGATAGATCACAGGGGAAAGTGGACTCCTAACTATGAAGGTCCGTATGTAGTAAGAAAGGTTTTCTATGGAGGAGCCTTATTGCTATCTACCATGGATGGTGAAGATTTTTCATTCCATGTGAACGCAAACATGGTTAAAAAATACTTTGCTTAAAGAGACCCATTGGACAGAAAAAGAAAAGTCCATGCAAAAAGGGGGCATCTCGGCGAACCATAAAAAGAGAAGGTTCAGGCAAAAATTAGGGAAAAGAAAAAGGAAAAATGTAAACTCACAAAGTTGAAAACCTGAAAAGGAGACTTTGGCAAAAATGGGTATCCCGGTGGATTGAAAACCCGAAAGGGCGATCCAGGAAAAAGTTAGGGATTTGAAAGCAAACGACTGCGTTCGATCTGTGAGCTTAAGAGCAGTTATCCCGAAGGAAAGGAATCAGTCCAGTCAGTATTTTCAGAAGGCAAAACACGGGACACATTAAAGACATACAAGTCATAGCCGAATCGACACAAGATGGTTGCCTGTTTCCACGTTGCCGACATTTGTATATATTTCTTTTGCTTTTTTCGCAATTGCCTATTTTCAGGAATTGCATCCAAATTGTAATTTGTCTATTTACAGGCCTTTTATCAATAAAGTATTCACTTCAGTCAAAAAGCTTTCCATTTCTTGTTTTTACTTTTACTGTTTTGTTTGCAAAAACGTTTGATATTTTGATAAACATTGCAGGAAAAAACAGGAGGCTTTATAGAGCATAACAAAAGCAAGTGACTTTTCTCGCATGGTAAGTGGCATGAATGGTAACTGAGGTAACCATTTTGCATGTGCGCATTCTTTTGTTTTATTACAGGATGTCAACTCTCTCCAGCAGATGTGTTCTTCCACGACATTAAAATTATAATACAGATTCAGTTCTCCCCTAGCAAAGATTTGGTCTCACTATCAGGCCAGGTATCGCCAGCGGAGGTGTGTGAGGAATCTCCAGCGGAGTAGGGTTTGTTCTCAGCATATTATTCTCCAGCAGAGGCGGCGTCTTCGACGCCCTCTCCCCGACGGAGTTGACTTTCTGGTGTTCACCGGTAGTATCGGTATTCAGGGTTTTTTCCCTAAGCAGAGTCAGTGCTGATTCCCTCAACATGACAGATGTTTAGGCAAAGCATGATCCATTTCTCGGTAGAGTGGAGCTCTCAGTAAAAGTATCTAATATCCTCCAGCAGGGTGGAATTTCTTTCCGAGTAGAGTGAAGTTATTTTCCAACAGTTTACTTTACTTCCTGGTAGGTTCGTATTCGAAACGTTTATCCCCGGTTGAATGTGTTTATTCGCCAGAGTATTGGAAGGTTGTTCCGGGTGTTTCCCCAGCCTATGCATTTGATACCTTATAAAAGTTGTTTCCTGGGAAGCCATCCAGGGCATTTTCTTCAACAGAGTTCTGATTCCCAGCGGGGTGATTTGTTGTTCTCTATAGAACAGTTATATCCAAGAAGGTGATTCACAAGGAGGTCCTCCAGGGCTTGTTTGTTCCCCAGTATGAGTCCGATCATACTCGGCACGACCTGTTTCTCCCCGGCAGAATTGGTCGCTTCTCTCCAGCATTTATGTGGTTCCTTTGCATTTGAATTTTTACATAGCATCCTCCTAAATGCATAACATTTCCATTTCGTATGGAGCATTACGCCATTTTCAAACATGTGCATCCGAAGCATAAGCCAGGATTGGTATCTTTGAGACCGGATATCTTCTCAGCCGAGACTGTTTGATTCAAGGGATTTTCGAGTTATCCGCATCAGGATGGATCTTTGGGTTGGTTATTTTATCAGATTCCTCCCAGCTGAGTCGTTTGGTTAAATGTCTTCGCTCTCCTCAGGTGAGTCACTTGCGAGTATTGTCTTCCCTGGTCAAGCTTGTTGTTCTTTTCCCCAACAGAGTTGTTCGAATTCTTCTGCAGAGTCCTTATTCCAACTTTTGGTTGGTCATCTTTGCTTTATTTCAACTTTTGGTTGGTGACCCAGTGGCGTTTGTTATTCCAACTTTTGGTGGTTAATCCTTATTTTCCTCAGCAAAGTCGGGGATTCCAACTCTTGATTGGAATCCCCTAGTGTAGTCTAAATCGTTGTGTTTGGGTGTTCCAACTTTTGGTTGGTATTTCGGGTTGTTATTCCAACTTTTGGTTGGTAATCTCTGGTTTCCCCTTGCAGAGTCTTTGTTCCAACTCTTGGTTGACAATCTTTTTATTCTAACTCTTGGTTAGTAGCTTTTATTCTAACTCTTGGTTAGTAGCTTTTATTCCGACTTTTGGTCGATGAGGATTTTTCCTGGCGATCCTAACTCTTGGTTAGTAGCTTTGGTTCCGACTTTTGGTCGATGAGGATTTCCCATTAATCCTAACTCTTGGTTAGTAGCTTGTGTTCCGACTTTTTGTCGATGATGATCTGTCCTGGTAATCCTAACTCTTGGTTAGCAGCCTTGTTTCCCAACTCTTGGTTGGATGTTATCCCATGCAGTTGTTATCCCAACTCTTGGTTGGTGGTCTGTTGCTGGATGGGTTGTTGTTCCAACTTTTGGTTGGTAATCTGCCTCCATTTCTCAGCGGAGTCGTTATCCCAAATTTTGGTTGGTGAGGTTTGGTTTCCGTTTTCCAACTTTTGGTTTGTAGTCTTTGATTCCCCAGTAGGGTCGTGATATTCGGTCTGGGACGTCTGTTCGTTTTCCAACTTTTGGTTGGTCACCTTTGTTCTCTGGTTATTGATTCCGACTTTTGGTCAGTATACCTCCCCAGAGAATTCGTCTCGCCGTGGAAATTTCGGTTGATGTTGTGGTGGTTACAAATCTTGGTTGGTAGTGTGTGATTTTATCCCCAGAGAGCAGCCCTTATCCCATCTTTTGGATGGTATTGTCCGATTACTGTCTGGTGATAGATGTTTATCCTGTGCAGAGTCGTCTGGTTAGTCTAGTCTACTATTTCCCCAGTGAAGTTGCCATAAAGCTGTTTGGTTACTCTTTTGTCCCCCAGCAGGGTTGTATTCCAACTTTTGGTTGGTATTCTTTGATCGTTGTCCCAACTTTTGGTTGGTATCCAGAGTTTGTTATTCCAACTCTTGGTTGGTATCTTTTGGACTTTTATCCTAACTCTTGGTTGGTATCTTTGGTTGTTTCCCAACTTTTGGTTGGTATCCAGGGTTTGTTATCCCAACTCTTGGTTGGTATATTTTGGTTGGTATCCTTTGACCGTTATTCCCCACCTCTTGGTTGGCATCTTTTGGATGGAGTTTAGATTGTATTGGGTTGTTATTCCCTAGCGTGTCCTATTTCAACTCTTGGTTGGTATTCGCTGTTTTGCATCCCCGCAGGGTGCAAATTTCCGGGTTCTTTTGTATTCAATCACCTTATACCTTGAATGTTTGAAAGTGGATGCTTTTCCTCCCTTCAGGTCCAAGTTGTTTGAATAGGGGCAGCTGTAGCACCCTAAAATTTGCCTTTTTGTGTTGGCAGCATCTGGCTTTTGTTTCTTTGCATTTTTGCATTTGAATAACATTCGTTCTTGAGACAAGGGGATCAAGGTTTTCCCGTGGCTCAGTTTTCATCTCAGTGCATGAACCTGAACAGCGAGTGTCGCTACTGCAAAAATCGGCGCCGACTGAACAGAAGAGTCGCCACCGTGCGTTATTTATCCCAAAGGAGGGAAAGGAAACGCTCGAAGTAAACCTACCGCAAAGACGGGAAAGGAATGGTCATCGCAACCAAATCCTGGATTCGGGAGTCGGTTAAGTAAGGGGAAGGTATTAGCCCCCCTCACGTCCGTCGTACTCGACGGGATCCACGCTTGTTTTCTGGTACAAATTGTTATTCTATCTACTCTACAGGTCTGGGGTTAAAAGAAAATAAAATGACTCGGCAAAGTATCGCACTTTATGCCTACGTATTCCCGTCTGGAACGAGAAATCAGAGTCAACGTAGTTCGCCTACCTACGGGAAAGGAGGGGAAGGTTGCTCGCTAGGATATCGCATCCTATGCCTACGTACTTTCATACAACATGAAAGATCAGAGCAAACGTAGTTCGGGCTACGGAAGACACAGATTTGTCTGTTTATCTTTTATCTTTCTGAAAAAAGGTTTTCTCCTAATTACAGGTCCAAGCGGACAAAAATGACACTTTGATTGGTTTTCAGTCTTTTTACGCAAGAACTGTCTTTTACTGATGTTTGACCTCTTATTGTATTTTTGATTGTTTTGAGATGAGAAGAGAACGACGCTCTGAAATCCTAGGGTTTGAAATGGGAATCAAAACTACCCTAATGTTGTCATGCATAGGTTAACACCTAATGTCTGTCATATTTCTCTCTTGCGCAGAGAGAAACAGAGATCCTAGGGGATAAACGAAAAAAAAAATAACAAATATACAGTAAAGTAGTAAAATGCATAAGATGCAGCAATACAAGCGAGGCAAGGGAGTCCCACTCAACCTCGAACCTGAGAAAACAATAGGCAAAGTGAAACAACTTCACTTCAAACCTAAGGGGAAAATTAACAAACAATACAGCAAAGAAAATAAAACCCCAAAACCAGCGCTGACAGCACACCAGCTCCTACCGCAGCAGCTCTGAAAAAACATCAAACTCTGACAGTTGATTAACTGCAAAACAGTAACATCCTCAAATGAACCCCAAAGTCAAGCTCCAATGAGACCCAAGCTACAATAAGCTTCCATCTTCAAGAAATCACCAAGCTCAAGCAAGCACAGAATCTTAACCAGTTGACAGCATCAGACAACAAATAGCTCCAGACAGCAGTAAACCCTAGCTTTAACAGTTGCACAGCTTTGACATGAACAATCTTCATCTTTGTCAATCTTTGATCTTCATCTCTATCTTCAATGGCTTCTTTCTTCAAGACAAGCTCTCCTAGATGAGAATTGATTTATCAGAATAAATTGAATGTCAAACAGTTCATTGACAACCAAAGAAAGCCTATAAACAGTTGACATTGTAACAGACTGTTTCCCTCAAAGTTCTACCTCTAAGGTAAGGCCACTTATCCCTCCAAAGGAGGGAGGTGAATACCATAGAGGGACTTTATGTCATAGAGAGGAATGGAAGCACAGGAAGCTATCCATGTTTGTGAAAAAATTCAGTCTATTCTAAGGCTCTGCTTATTCCTATTATTTCCTATGCCTTCAATCAGCTCCCAGCTCAAGCAATCTTCAAGCTTCAACACTTGATAATCATCTTCAACCTTCTCTTTTGATGTCTTCATGCTCCACAAGCTCAAACCAAGCCCACACCCCCAAATATAAAACCCAAAAGCCCAAGCAAGCAATATAAACCCCAAATGGGAACACCAAACAATCACACAATTTGCAAAATATACTAAAAATAGCAAAATAGTATTTAAAATTCTAGGATTTATTCTAAGGGGATTTCTATATCTACCCTACATACCCTATATGTCCCATAACCTAACTCATGCTAAAAACCCCAAAATAAAATGTTAGAATGCACCTATGTTGAGTTTAGACCCTAAAACTATCACCCTAATGTTCTCTAATAAAAACTAATCAAAATTAATCCACAAAAATGTGGAACAAATCACTGGGGAACTTAATGTTCTAATATAACTACCACAAAAAGAATGGAATAAACATACGAATTTAAATGCCTAAACAAAATTCACCAAAATGTATGTACAAACAATATGAAAATAAAAGCAATTAAAATGTAAAAAATCACCATAAATGGAAAAAAGTCTAAAATACTATTTTTATTTCTTCACAATTTTCGTGACATCATTATTAAAATGTATCAAAAATCCCCATGCAAAATTGATCATTTTTGGATTTTTTATGAATTATTTTGTAAAACATATGCAAACAAAATGAAAATGAAAATGAAAATTCAATTAAAATAATTGAGCAAGGGGGTGGTAAAAGCAGTTTATTTACATTGCAAGAAACATTGGGCCCAGGAGGGGGTGCAGCCAGCAATGCGCTGGGCCCATGTTTGATTCGGAAAAACCACATCAAACAAAAAAACCAGGGGGGGGGGGCGAATAGCATCAAGTTCGCTTGTATCCAGGTTTGGGCCCCAAGCGGGGGGTACGAACAGCAAAACTGCCTGGGCCCAAACCAAACTTGAACAAGGGGAGAGGGGTGTGAATGGAAATAACGGGAGTAGATTCAGCAATCCGTGACTATTGGGCTTAAGGCCCAGATCTATTGCAATCCACCCTCAACAACAATCAAAACCCTAAGTTTCTACTATCACTCTCCCTCACGCCACTGTTCATCTCCTTCAGCAAACCCTAAACGGCGCTCTCACGTTCCCCTTCTCCAACTTCTGAAACAACCTAACGCCATGACTCCAAACCACAATCGTCCTTCTAAACCAGTTCATCTACCTCATTCACCATAAACCAAACGCTAAAACAAAACTAGCCTACGCAACCTCAGCTCAAAATGATCTCGCCTACCTCACTTCGCTCAAAACAAACCTAGTTCTAACACTATCAACAACGAAGTTAGCAAGTTCAAGATTAAAACCTGGTGATGCTGATAATGAAGTTGATGGAGTTTATGATCTCTTCTGGAGGTTAGAGAACGTGCCTGAAGGTGCTTGAAGATGCGAAGAACACAGACGGATGTTCTTGAAGATTTTTGAATGGCTTCTGGAAAAAATCCTTGAAGAACACGAAGGAGTTCGCGAAGATCTTGCGTTGGATCAGAGGATCTGGATGTTGCATGGCAAATTTGTTAAAGATCTGTTGAAGATCTTGACGAAACTCATGGTTCCTGAAGATTTGAGGATGAACGGAGACGAGGGTTAATAAAATTCTTATGAAGAACTCGTATGAACATGGAAGATCTTGGAAGAATCTGGTTGAAGATTGAGGAAATCTTGATGAATTTCGATGATGAAGATCTGGAAACAGATTGTTGATGAAGGTTGCAGGTTCCGGCGAAGATGCGTTTTCCGGCGACTCCTTGAAAAAGACGCAAATGAAGATTTGATGAGTTTCTGGGGATTTCTGGCAGATTCCGGTGGATTAACGGTCTCCGGCGACAGTTGTGGCGGAGGGAGGTGGTCCGGTGGGTGGTTGCATGGCCGGCGGTGAGAGGACCGGCGAGAGGACAGATGGCAGAGGAGTGGAACAAGAGGATTACACGTGTGGAGGAGAGAAGAGGTAGTGGGTGAGTGCCAAGTGGCGAGTTCTGAGGAAGAGAGAATGAGGTGGCTAAGCTTCAAAACGCACGCGTGGCGTTGCTTTTATAATGACATGGCACTCCGCATTGGACTCTTGAACTGGGCTTGATTAATGGACTCTGGATAATTGCATACTTGGCCCAATTGAGACTTAAATGCTGATTAGATGATGATTAAGGACAAAAACCGATTAACTCTACAAAATTAAAACTGAAAAATTAACCCAATTAATCCTAATGAAACGAAAATTAAACATCAAAATCTAATAAACCTAATTAAAACCTATTAACACATGATTAGACTCAATTAAAACTAAATGACAACTAAAGCTGCAATTAAAGCCTAATTAAGACTATTTTGACCCTAATTAACATCTAAAAAGGTGATTAAAATCTAATTACTCTAATAGAAAAAATCAGAAAATTATTTAAGAACTATTATTTGATATCTAAAAAAATATCTTTTTTTTTAAAACCTAATTAATTCTGAAAAACAAAAATCAAATAAAAATCTAAAAAAACAATTAATCTCATTTTATTATTATTATTTTTTTCTCTACTCTTTTAAAAGAAAAATATCTATTATCTATTAAAAACTAATAAAAGAAAATTAATATCTAAAGTTTATTAAAAACTATAATATCTAAAAATTCTTTAAAAATCTATTAATTTCTAAAAAATGAAAAGAAAATTTATTTAAACTCTAAAAAAAAAAAATTAAAAATCTATAAAATCCAGAAAAATCCAATTAAGTGCATTAAAAATCCAGAAAAATGACAGAAAAATCCTAAAAATGCCAGGAGGCCGATTAAACCGATTAAAACCTAATTGCGCAACCGTAGCGGAACCCGGGCACCGATATGGCCTGAAAACACAGGGAACGAACACCAATTCTCAACAAACTTTTATCCTGACCGGCCTGTACTGCCTGAAACGCCAGGGGCTATAATCCTGATAAAAATCAATCTGAATGATAAAAATGCAATGCATGCCGTATGCGAATCGAATGCAAAATGCGTCAAAAACATAAACCAGATATGGGAACCGGTTGGTCAAATTTTAGGGTGCAACAGCGAGCATCAGAGACTCTGGCATTTATTTTGCCCAGCGGTCGGGCGACCGATTTTATTTTATTTTGCAGGGTATTTTTAGCTCAGGAAGCAATATTCAGGCTATCGCAAGCATTTTCATGGTTAGGATATTCAAAAGCAAGTTTCAGAAGTTGAACAGAGCTCAAAACAGTTGGAAATAGACAAACAAACAGATTTCCCTCCAAAAGGCGCCAAAATTCAAAATTTGAAGGTGTTAATCAATTAACACATATGGTTAATCGATTAACCAAGTCAAAATCAGGTCAAATCTGAAGTTTTGAAGGTGTTAACTGATTGACCTATATGGTTAATCGATTAACCAGTGCAGATTTTACCTCTGCATGTGAATTTTCAATACAAGTCACTTTGGTGTCCAATTTTGGTCATGTGCAAATCTGATTTTCACTTTGGGAAGGATCTAGAACCTATTTGAAATTTGGTTAATTTCATTTTCTCTCCAAATGCTCATTCCTCATTCCAATCCAACTTTTCCAAACCATATTCCAAACCTTACATTTCCATCCAAGCCTAAATGATATTTAAGTGATCCACTTCAAACCTCACACATCTAATCACTCATATTCACTCTCATTTTCAGAATTGATCTCACTCTCTCTCAATTCTCTCTCAATTTTCCAATCTCCAAAACCCTCACCAAATCTCTTCTCATTGAGATCATTGATTCTTCATTGGAATCCTTGATTTCTAAGAGCTAAACCTTCATCCATTCTCTCCATTGAATCAATTCCTTCATCCAATTTTCGTGTAAAATTGGATCTGAACTTGGAAGTGATTTTAGAAGTGATTATTCAGAGCAATTTGGTTTAATCTTGAAGGATCTTCATTGCTACTACAAGAATCGGTGTGGATCTTGAAGTATTCCGGACTTCTAGCATTGGATCTATTCAATTACAGTTGAATCAACATTAACCGGAGCAAATCTCCGCTCCGAAGGTTGGATCCGAATCTGTTTTTAGCTTATTTGCATAATCATGTGGATTTTCATATTTGATTAACTTTTGGTTAATTTGATCCGATTGATTCATGATTTGGTTGTGTTAATCAAGTGCTTATTTGCTAAAAATGTTGTTTTGTTGCTGATTTTCTGTTATTCGCACAGTGTTAATCAGTTAACACATATGGTTAACTGATTAACCATTTCAAATATTCAAATTTTTCCAAAGTTTTCAAGGTGTTAATCGGTTAACGCCTAGTGTTAACCGATTAACATGTGCAAATTTCCAGATTTTTAGCCATTTTTAAGTGGTTAATCGGTTAACCTCTAGCGTTAACCGATTAACAATGTGCTAGTGGGTCTATTTTGCTAATTTTCTTGCTTGTTTGAGTACCGTTTCGCATCAAATCATCGTAGTTCAATATGATGCATTAGAATTGAAATGTTTTGGGATATATATCGCTGTTTTGGTTGATTAATCGAGACTTCGTCGACTTGTGTTTGTTTTTCCACTTGGATGCACACTTATGTGTTGTTGTTCATAGTAATGATGTCATTGCATTTGCATTTACTCTTGTGTTTTGCATCTTTATTTCTTTCATTAATAAAGGTCGAGATGTGCTTGTGGTGGTGTTTACCCCATACTTTGTTCCTCCCTTTGCTTGTGTGTTGCATTACATGTTTGCATCCCTATTTTCACTCTCATTGGTGTTTGATCTTTCTTCTTCCTTTGTCTTTCTTGGCCATGCTCCCCATATGATCTCTAATCTCTTTATAGGTTGGGATAGACATTAGGACTCAAACCATGCATTCTAACATTAAGGTAGATGTTCCCCTTTAATCCAAATCTTAGGACCATTTTGCATGACAATGTTAGGGCCGAGTATCCCTTAGACCTTCCGTGTGTTTTCTTCTTCTCACCTTCAAACAATTTCAAAACATTTAATAATTATGATGAACATTATGCGCTACGAGCCTTAAGCTACTTGGGAAATGGTGATTGGGGGGCTTCCTCTCAATGGCCTATAGTGTTTAGTGTACACCCTTTGGGTGATATGCGACGCATTCGCTCCTAGGTCATAGTCTTTAGTGCAACGTGAATCACAAACTGAATTAATTCACTTCATTAAAAAACTCAAAAAACAAAGTTCAAACCTTTTTTTATCCTTCGGGATCGGATTAATGGAAAACCTTTTTTTGAAAAAAGAGTGTTGTTAAGCTTTAGTTCTACCGCAAACAGGCATTGTCCCTAACTGCTAGAGCGAAGGTTTAACCCTACTCGGTTAAAACACTTAATCAACTTGTGGTTTCGTGTTATCCCGAACTACATTTGCTCTTATTTCTCATACCAGATAAGAATACGTACGCACGAGACGTGATATCTTGGCGAACAACCTTCCCCCCTTTCGCCCGTAGTTAGCCGAACTACGTTGACTCTGACTTTCCCATTGCACGAGGGAATACGTAGGCACAGAGCGGCGATGCTCTACCGAGTATCTTTTCTTTTCTTGTTGTCCTGTGAGCCTGTAGCGTAGATAGATTAAATACACCCTTAGATAGACAACAAGCATGGATCCCGTCGAGTACGACGAACGTGAGGGGTGCTAATACCTTCCCCTTGCGTAACCGACTCCCGAATCCAGGACTTGGTTGCGATGACCTCGTCTTCTCCCTTTTTCGTTAGGTTTATCCAATTGTTTCCTTTCCCTCTCTTTGGGATAAATAACGAAAGGTGGCGACTCTTCTGTTTTCCGTCGGGTGTTTTTCACAGTTGCGACACCTTCAACGCAACAACTACCCGTCCTTGGAGGTACATCGATCTGTTGGTTTCACTAGGGGAAGAGAAGGACATTTAGACATTCAATTTGTTATTCCTTGTTGCCCCTTACAAAAGCGTCTACAATTGCATCCTAGGAAGGCCCTTCACAGCTAAGTTGGACTTTGTGGCTTTGCCGATCTACCTCAAACTTAAGTATCAAAATCTTTAGGGAGAGTTAACCACCATCAACGCTAATCTTGATGGAGCAAAAATAATCTACCAAGCGCTCCAAAAAGATAAAGGGAAACATGTAGCCATGGAGATTAATGTGACCTTCCTAACCAACCACTTCATTAGGATGGGCATCTGTCCCCCAAGAAGTGGCTAGATAAGCAAGAGACAAATATGAAGAATAAACGTCAACTAGTGTGTCTGGTTATGTATTCTTTCTTGTTTTGTATTAAATATGTGATTATATAACCATTCTTTGTATGTGCATGAGCAAATTGCAATCATAAATCCAATGCAAAATTTTAGGATATATCCATCTCTTTGTGTTTGTGCATAACGACAATGAATTCGGGGTACGACTGACAGGATCGAGGCCCTACACTAAAAGTCTGGGGTGCTTTCAGAGACACTTTGCATGTTTGGAAAAAACAATCAATCCCTCACCAAAAATTAGGGGTGATGTCGGAGATGCTTTACACGCCTGGTTAAAGCAATAAATCCCCCACCAAAAATCATGGGTGTTCTCAAAGATGCTTTGCACGTCCAACTAAAGGAATCAATACCTCACAAAAAGTCAAGGGTGCTATCTAAGATGCATTGCACGTACGAATAAAGAAATCAACCCCTATTGAAATTTTGGGGTGTTGTCAAAGAAGCTTTACATTTCTAACTAAAGCAATCAATCCCCCACTAAAAGTCATGGATGTTTTTGAAGACGTTTTACACGTCTGGCTAAAGCAATCAATCCCTTGTCAAAAGTTAGGGTGTTGTTAGGAACTTTTTGCATGTCCCACTGAAGAAATCAATTCCCTACAGGCAATAATGGTCCATCCACTCTGGCCGCTAGCCATTGTATAGGCCATAGTGGGTCAGCCTTACGTCTACCCTGGACCAAGTTTTCATCTAGGGGAAGGGAAACATATTAGTGTAAGCCTTAGAGGACAACAACTTTATTATAACTTGGTACTTGTATTGAATTATTTATTAATAATTAAAAGGAATTTCTTTATTATGTTTGTTTTTTCAAAATAGTAAACTCCCTAGAATAACTAATTCGTTTAATAAAATATTAAGTGTGACTTAATCATAAGATTTCATTAAACATAAAGACATTACTCTTAAAGTATTGGTAGTCGAGATTATTGTGAAGTGTGATAACATTAAAGGATTGAGACTATTATGTGGAAGACTGATGATAACATCTCATTGATCATGGATAAAGAGTTATCAAGTATTCACATAGGTATGAATATTATAATTAATATTTATACTGAATTGACCCGCTATGAGAATACTACAAAGAATATTATGCAAAGTGTCATAATTTATTCTCATAGTGATAGTGGTGTATACCACCCTTCGACCTGAATCCACCATGGACCCTAGATGTAGAGTCAAGTACTTTATTGTTGATCAAAAATTATCCAGAACTTGATAGCCATAATGAGATTTGGCAGGAATTTCACAAATCATGTTGAGTGGCATGAGTGACTTAAATGGAGTTTGCCCATCCCACGTAACAAGATAAATGTCTAAGGGTCCAATACTAAATTGAAAAAGGGTGACATAGTTTATACCTTGTGTTCAATATAGACACGAGGACAAAAGGATAATTACACACATAAGTATTATAATAGAAAGGTTTTGTCGTATCATATGACATTTTGGTGACTTCGGTAACAGTGATGTGTTGCTAGATACCGCTCACTATTTATTATATTAAATGTGTGATTCAATATAATTTCCAATGTCACCATAACATATAGGGTTATACATATAAGGACAAATTGATGAGAGATAGAATAAATAAGAAATGTTTTAAGGTACAATGTTATTAAGATAATTATGGAACACTATAAGGTACGGTGCACTTAAGTGGAATACGAAATACAGTGAGGTATTGTGGGATTAAGTGAAATATAGTACATCATAAAGTACGATCCATTTAAGTGGATTTGTTTTCCAGCTTGTAGTCTACACAAGTGGTTCTATAAATATAACCCTTGCGTAGAAGCTTTCACAATTGATGAAATATGGTTTGTAAAACCCTAGTTGTAATTTATCTCTCTCTCTCTCTCTCTCTCTTCCTCCATACACACACACACACACACACACACACACATACACACACACACACACACACACACTCACCATTCAAAGTCTTCATTCGTAGCAGATAACACTAAAATTGAAGACATTGTGTTCATATGGACCAAGTAGAGGCATTGTTCTTCATTTAATTCTCGTGATCATTTTTCGATTCTGCATCAAAGGTGTGTTTACTGGTTATTTTAGTAAAAAAATCACAAGTTTTATTTCACTTAAAGTATTAAACTCGAAAAAATCCTAAGGACATTTTGTGCGAGATGTTTGAGAAATGTGTTCGTTCCTAAAAGTTCTATCTTTGAATTTATAGAAATTTGTTTAAGAATGTAAAATAGTAAATGCAAAATTGCTGCAAAAAGCTAAAGTAACTAAAGAAAACAACAAAGCAATTGAATAAAAAGTGTTTGAATTAAAATTGGGATGCAACCTCATACATTTTTCAAGAATTTTTTATCTCTATGACACGCATATATGACTTCTAAGGACAATAAAATAAAAATGCGAACCCACGTTACAGAAAATAAATCTACTTATATATTGTGTACATTAATAACTGTCAACAATGGTTAAATCTATAGCATTCGACACATACACTATTACATGGGCATTTGTCCTCTGGTTGGCTTCCATACATTTATAGTTCTTATACTGCCTTAAATTGCTACCATTGTCAAAATTGTCTTCAAGTCTTCTAACTGCCTCTGTCAAAGAGTCCTCCTGTCGAATCTTATGGTATGGTGTCAAAAAATTTCCTAAGTCGTCCAGTTTTTGGATTTAAGAATATGCTAAGTCTTAAAATATCAGATAGGCAAGTTGAATTCATCAACCCTGATAGGTGAGTCGAATTCATCACCCTTGTTAAAACAATTAATATGTTGAAAATATAGCCTGGTCATCTTAAACTCAACATTTTCATACCTTTATATCACCTTCATGTCAAAAAGCTAAGCTCAAATTTTTAGACTAACAAGGTGTTAATTGCCACAAGAGGTAATCGTTCTATCATCGATCATGCATCATTCATAATGATTAAAAAAGGGAAAATTTTTGTTTTTCGCAATGCTTGTACCGAGACTTCCCTTCGGAACCAATCTTCGGTCATACATGGCCCTAATGAATTCCAATAAAATTTAAGGGAATACCACGTAAGTTTACACGGAATTCGAAGCCTTGCCCTCAGGATCATACAAATATACATATAGAGCATCATTCAGGATCACACAAATATACTTGAGACAGGTAAAAATCCAATTCACTTCAAAAATAAAATATATGCATATATATTATTTCATTACAAAGGTACTCTGCATATAATACATAAAAAAAGAAAAAGAAAAAAAGGGTCAACATGCCTACTTCGACAAGGAGACAATTTCCCCATCTTTGAGCATCTAATTCGGCTAAATCTACTCCTTTGAGATACACAGAAGATGGTGTAAATGCTTCATTTGCTGCAAAACATTCTCAAATGCCTGCAAAACCACTTGTATATTGGCGACATTGCAATTAGCCAAATGTTGAGTCAAAAAAGCATTTTTGAGGCACAAGGACTCTAGTTCCTTGTGAGCTGCTGAAAGAGACGTTTGTGCATATGATAAATTTCTTGGGGTAAGAACTAAAGCTTGGTTCTTCCTCCCCACAGTCCTCACCAGATGAGTTAACTGACTGGCCAAAGGGTCAGGAAGATTAAGAGTGATTAAAGTCTCCTTTATCCTCTATAAGAGTGAAGGAAACTAGTTGTACTTCTTGTAGGTACTTATCTCGCTGAAACTTCAAAGTGTGAACATTCTCTACTAGCTACTATTTCTTAGCCATTTGCTTGTCGTACTAGAAAGCTTCCTAGCGACCAGCTCCCTCGAGAGCCAAAACAGCAGAGGCGCACCGGGTATACAGAGAGAGTTGTTAATTCTTCTTCCAAAGCACGAATGAATAGATTTGTCAAATATGAACAATCTTCATCTAGGGGAGAAACCCAACATTCCTTAGAAGGTTAAGAGCCCAACCCCAAATCACCTTATGACCGATGAAAAGAAATTAAATAAGCAGTACTTCCAAAGGGATCTAAGGTACCAGGCAGGCTTACTTCCGTCTCGACCTACCATATTCATCGCCTTATAAACTAGAGCTTTACTTCATCCTTCATGAATTTTTTAGAATAATTATTAAAGTAAACATGTCATGAATAAGAAAACCAAAGACATAAAGGTAAGAGTTTCCAAAACTTACCAAAGTAGCCTCCTGTTCTTCTCGATACGAGGTTCTATCAGCAACTAGGTGTCAATGAGGCACCTCAGACCCTTATGATTAGCCTCGTCATTGGAAATACCACCCCCAAGATAACCCCAGCCTCTGACAAGACTTACCGGTTGCTTCTTCTAGTACAAGACCTTCTTGGAGAGTCCATCTTCCTTGTATACATACAACTCATTTCCCATGAGGAAATGGCCTAGTCCAACACTTAAGGGAATAACTTAGCAAATCTCACTTACACTCTATCTCCAACATCGCAGATCGTTGTGTGAGATTCTAGATGGGTAGGGGTGACCATGAAAATTTGATCTTTGAAAGGCTGCAATCATGGGTAAGTGATGAAGCTCTATATGGTCGATATTTGATAAGCTAAGCCTCTGCTTTAGTTCCAGGCCACAGGGTCACAGAGACACATAAAGAGGTGAAAGAAAAGAGTCATGTAAGGTTTCCCTATCAAGTATTCAAACCAATATTGGTAGACTTTCAAATACACCCAGTTGGCCATACAAAGCTATGAAGGAGCCACCACCAAATGCTTGAAAACTTTTATCTCAAAATCAGTAAAAGGTAGACGGAGACGCAGAACGGAGAAAATAAATTCATAAAAAGAAATGGCACAATCGCCATATTTACTACATATCCTGTCATTTTAGTAGGTCTCAGAACACCGCAATCTGAATATGAACCAACGAAAAGAAATGCCTCATCAAGATTGTCATCTTTGGAAAAAATAAGCGATAGAAGAGTAGACTGAGTTCACCCTAGAAGATTAAACATTCTTCTAGGATTTGTGAGCATTATTCTATGATTATTTTACCCATATTGCACTCACTTTTTAGATGCAGAGAAAAAAGGTATCCAAAGAAGAAGATAACCACTAAATTGAGAAAATAACTTCAAGAAAAACAATGTTGAATCTTCAAGAGTTATACTCTAGCTTGTAAAAAGAAGTAGACCCTTTCAAACGCGTCAAATCACTCACACGTGGCACTCAAGTGTTTCAGTTTCTAAAAGTCACAATATGATGACACTTCTGAAGAGACGTTTGAAGTATGGAAAGTTAAAAATGCAAATCTCAAGGAAACTAAAATGTCCACTATTGTAGTTTTAAAATATATAAATAGTGTGGTCGGTGTTCGATGCTAACATGGTAAACCCTCACCTTGCTAAACATCAAAAACGGATTGGGGGAAACTGTTCTATGACAATCATATCGACCCTCGTTGACCATTAATGAGGAACTTCACTTCTTCCAGAATTTTCTCAGCACACGAGAATTACCATGTTAGTAAGCATATGAGATTAGAGTCTCAGGTGTATCCAATGACTTTCCGCAATTCACTTCTAACAAATAACAAGTTAGTTATCCCCTATATACTATTTATAAAGATTGGGCCAAATTCAGGTAACAAGTTTCAAACACTATTTGAATTCACTCTTATTTCTCACACACTGATTAGAGCGTTAGAGTGCTAACCTTATAGATCAGCTCCACCACACCAAAAGCTCATAATCGTCATCACTTCTGATCCTCATTCTGTTTCTGGTTCTAATAATGAACAAAAGCAAATGCACGATACATATTTACTATTACATTTCGTAGGTTTGAAAATAATCTGGCCCGAGTTACGCTTTGCCAAGTCTAATTCAAACCAACTAAAAATATTTAAAGTCTAAGCTTGACCGAAAACCTATCATAAGTTTTATTTTTACCGATTCTAACCTTTTTGAATGTCTGATTGACCTGCTATCCTACTTAAAAACCTATTTTATTTGAACATATGCAAATAAGAAATTCACTTAATATTTATATAAACTAAAAAACTAAAAGATCAATGATACTAAAAGTTTAGTTTTATTGACATTATCGAGCTTATCCAATAGCATAAGTTTTGTGAGACTATTTGTTTAGGAAAACTTATGAAAACAACTTATAGAATTGTTCATAAGGTGTTTTTAGCCTATTTTCATAAATTCTTCAAGTTAACTAAGTTTCATTTTTGTATTTTAATTCAAAGTAAAATATATAATAATAATAATAATAATAATAATATTTATTTAAATATGTCAATCTAATAGGCTTAAAAGGTATTTTTAAGGTCTGAGGCCTACTCTTTTTAACTAAATAAGCATATTAAAAAATCTAGCCCTTTTTCTATTTAAAAAAGCCTGATCTGGCCTGGACCTGTATAGAATAGGCCTTAGGTATCTGTTAGTTGATTTGATATATTCCCACCCCTAATAGCAGTGCTCAGTTTCTCATTGATCAACTTTAACATCCCTTTCCGTCCAAATAAACTCACACACACACATACAAACAGATCTAAATAAAATACAAACAAAAATCAACATCGACAACAAAAGTGACAAAAGAAATTACACTAAACAACTTAATCCAAACTCAGGGTTCAAGCTCCAATTTTCCCTAGTGGAAAAGTTAGAAACCTGGAATTTTTCTTGGATCCACTCCTAGGATAGCAACTTAATTTTATCCAACAAATTCTAGTTTGCAGAAGACCTCTTTCAAAAAGAATACAATTCATGCACTTCGGAATGTTCCAGCAAGTAATAGCCCAAAATAAACCATGAATATGCACTTTACATTTCAATCCAAAAGAGGAAGCAAAATGGTTAAAATGAGATGTTAAGGCTGAAACTTTTGTTACAGAACTAATACCTAGCCATGAATATATCTTATTCCATAGACAAAAGGTAACTGGGTAGCCTAAGAAGAAGTACATTTTGTCCTTATCGGGATTAAAACAAAAAGGACGCACCATGTCGTGGCTTCCTTTGATAACTCCGAATTCAGCCAAATTAACTCTGGTAGGTAAGCGAATTTGGATTAACTTCCAACAAAAAACTTGAACAACACTCGGGATCCTAGTTTTCCAAATCTGAGCCAAAACACATAAGACGAAGTCGTCAAGTTTAGGGTTTTCATCAGCTATAATAGAAAGAGTGTTTTAACAACTCTTCACACTGAATCCGTTAGGACACCGCCACCATATAAAGTGGTCATTCACGTTGGTGTTAACCTAAATGTGATGAATCAAATTTGCAAGATCTTTGCTCTAACTATAAAATTCAGAACCAACTTCAAACCTAAAAATGTCAATATTCTAACTCCATAAACTTTCCTGCCACTGCTTTATTTAAGCCACTTTAGCACTATGATATAAATTGATAATATCATAGAAAACACTACCAAAAGGATTCTGAACCAACCACTTTGCATTCTTAAAATTAATATCCCCATCATCTCCTAATTTGCAGGTAATGGAATTTGAGAACCAATTCCCCTCCTTCTTTGGTAAGTGACATATGGAAAGCTAATCCTTCCACCAAAGAGACTCCTTTTTATTCATGGAAGAACAACCATGGTAGAAAATATTGATTTTAATGTCATTATACCTAAACTTCAAAAAATTAAACCAGATTGGTTTATGGTCATCCAACATCCTCCAGAGCTATTTGGTCAAAAGAGCCAAATTAAAAAGGCCATAGTACTTTACACCCAAACCTCACTTCATCCTTGCTTCTAAAAATCTTAAACCATCTTAATGAACAAATCTTCCTTTGATCAGTCACTCCTCCCCACAAACAAATTCCTCTATATCTTAATAATTTCTTTCAAAATAAATTTAGGAGCCTTCTAAAAAGAAAAGTAATAGATAATAGTGCGAGTTAATACTGAGTTAAGCATAACTACTCTGCCTCCCATGAATAATTGAACCCCTTACAAGAAGCCAATCTTTTCTTGATCTTGTCTTGAATTAAGCACCAAGCCTCCTATCTCCTCGGATTCATGCCAACACTAATCCCTAGAAACCTGAAAGGGAGATTTCCTCTATTGCAAGAGAGAAAAGAAACAACATCAAACATAGAATCATATTTAAGGTTAACACCATACATATTTGTTTTAGACAAGTTCACACTTAAGCCTGAAATCAATTCAAAACATCTCAAAATACCTTTGATATTCCAAAAATTATCCCAAGAGCCTTTGCAAAATAAGATGGTATCATCATCAAATTTGAGAATATCAAAGTGAATATCCTCATTAATAAAAAAACCCTTGGAAATCGCCTATACTCAAAGCTTTGTTAACCATCCCTGTAAGCCCTTCAACAACAAGAATAAACAAAAAAGGGGACAACAAAACCCCTTGCCTCAACCCCATTCTCACAAGGAAATCAGTAGTAGGGAACCCATTAGCTAGAATAGACATGGTACTTATGAAAATCAAAGATTCCATCCAGTACATCCATTTAAACCTAAAATTCATCATTTTAAAAACAAACTAGATGTAATCCCAAGAAATGCAATCATAGGCCTTTTTGAAATCAACCTTAACCACAAGGTTCGATAGCAACCAACCATGTATATCACATCTGGGTCAGATAAGACAAATTTTATATGGGTCTAAGAATTTCGTCCACCCTTACTATCTTTCATTAAATTTATTTATTAATCATTCACATTATCTTAGTTATTAATATTGTTGAGGAAAACAAATTGCAAAATGATTACTAGCTACTACACCACTCTCTACTCTAATGCTCACTTGTCACAATCTCATGGACCATGCAATATCAATAAACTATTACTATTATTTATTCACATGTGGGTCTCTCTTTACTACATGCATTTCCATCCATCCAAAACTTAAGAGGTGTTATTTGAGTCTTTGCTCATTTCTTGTAGCTAAAAACCTTTATTTTCTTCAATATTTTACTACAACATGACCGTAACTAAAAAGTGCTTCTTTGTAAATATTCGGGTGTTAGTTGTTTAAATTTCTTCAAAATAGCTTCTTGGTTACATCACAAACATCAAGCTCCATGTCTTACTCTTGAAATAGTAAAACATCATGTTGCTTACTCTTCAAAATGTGTTAAATGTTGTAGTAGAGACATCAATTGACACTTTCTGTCAAAGAATGGCTTGATGGATGTTGTCTTCAATGGCGGAGATTTTCTCGACCAAATGAGCCATGTTTTCCTTTGATGTCATAGTAGTAAAATTAAATGTTGTAAATTATTAACAATTAATAATTTTGAGTGTTTTTCAAAATGACAAGAAAATATGCAAGTGAAGGTTAATTTTTGAATTTATAAATAGACAACACTTGTGAAGTTTGTAGTATGCAGTTCGTATTTTGAATTTAGAAATAGGCAACATTGTAAAGTGTTGCAAAATGTGAAACAATACAACATTTAAAAATTGTTGTTGTAGGCGAAATAGTGCAACATTTGAAAACACAAAACAATATAATATTTAACAAAAGTGTTGTTGAAAGTGTGTGTTTCATCAAGGGTAGCAACCTTATGAAATAACACCAGTTTGACCTATAAATTGAGCATTCCGAATTTAAAAAAATCATAACAAAAACACATATCTCTAGAATAAATTTCAGACATTTTTCACTACATTCATCTTATGCAAACTCGAGAAGACGAAATTATCCTGAGTATTCTTGCATAAAAATCTAAGACATTCGAGAGTACTTGAAATATTATAAGAAAAATGATTTTTTTCACGATTCAGCCTTGTTCCATTTTGCTTAAATAAAATTTCTAAAAATCTTATAGTATTTTAAATAATGGCAACTGAAACTTTCATTTCAAGATCAAAGGATAAATTGTTCGGTTTTAGACACATTTTAAACACAAACAAGAATCGTCATTATAGTTTCGGATACGCTTTTATTATTGTTTTTCATAAAAATTAAAGTATTGTAAAAAATTATGGTATCAAGATTTAAATATGAAATTTTTCTAACAATTAATATCTTCGTTTACCTATCGATATTATAATTTTTTATAATGATCTAAAAGTATTTTAAATTAATTTAAATGTATATATAAAAGAAACCAATACAAACTTTATGGATTATTTCATTGAAGTTTCATTCTCTATATATTATTATTTGTATGACAAATTTCAATCTGTATATTATTAATGAAGATTCTAACGCATAATTATAGTCTATTTTGGTTCATTAATTGTGCTGGTTAGTTTAAAGGCATGAAATAATGAAATAGTTTTGTAATGCGGTAAAAATGATTATGTAATTTGAAAATTTTTTAATGATAAAGGTTAGTCATTTTAGTGAGTGTGATAATATGTAGTTTTCTATTTCCAAATTTTTTTATGATTTTTTTTTTGGAAATAAAGAGAAACTTTAGTAAGCCAAAAACACAAATTTTTTTTTATGATTTTCCAAATATAAAGTTACATAATTAATCATTATTATTATTACTACCTGTAAGTGGATACATTATTGCCAATAAAAATGTGTGGTAAGAGTGATATGAAATTTCAAGTTCAAGTGATTGTATAGTATGAAATGACCAAGTATGGTTTGCATATAGAAAAGGAAATGAAAATAAAATTATTTATTGAAATAAAAGGAAATAAACCTTGACACTTTTAAATTTCGTGTATATCTTTGTAATTACTGAATTTGAATTGTGTTACTAGATTGTCGTTAGTGAAAATATTTATAACACAACGTGTGTTTTTCTCTCATAGAATATGTTTAATATTAGAAAATAATATTTCGCTCCCCGTTTTGATAATGTAATTTTTTTATAAAAAGAATATTTTGAAATATATAATATAGACATGCATAAATCCAACCATTAGCAGTAAGTATAACAACTTTACATGACATATATAGATCATTCAACGATGGATAATGATATGCACTTAAAGTATATAGACTTTTGAATTTTGAGTCTAATGTAACTATTTTCAAAATGTGAAATTTTTTTAGAACCTCGTTATGGAGGATATGGAATTCGAGATTTGCACAAATAAAGAACCCCGTGAGAAAAGTTCTTCACGAATTGTTGAAACACAATTTGAAAGTTTGTCACTGATTGTTAAAAAACAACCAAAAGTTAGAATATGCAAGAGAGTCTGAAAGACTAAGGATCTAGAACCGAACAAAATTAATAATCAATTTATTTCTTTCATCTAATTGAAGGAAATAATAAGAATTTTCTTTGTAAGATTCTTATTATTCTTTAAGTGGAAGATAATCCTAAGACTTATAAGGAAGCAATAGCCTCAAGGGACTCCTCTTGTTTAGAAGAAAGTATCATAGTGCGATGATACATTAAACACCTACAAGTCTAGATTAATGACCAATGAATTTTTATTTTTTATTTTTAAAAGAAGGTGTTTATCATTTTGACACATATGCACTAGTAGCAAGCATAAGAAAACTAGAGCATCATTTGCATTGGCTTATTTGCATAAATAGATGTCAAAACAACGTCTCTAAATGGAGATCTCGGTGAGGAGATTTACATAGAGAAACCAAAAGATTATGTGCTTCCTGGTAATGAACGAAAGGTGTGGAAGCTTATCAAATCTTTGTATGGATTAAAATAAGCACTGAAATAATGATATTAAAAGTTTAACTCTACCATTGCAAGATTCACTAGTTAAAGAGGGTGATACATAATTTAGGGGAAGACTTTTTAATCTTATTAAAACACGAATTCAAAAAGTTTGTCATCATCAAAAGAGGTAGATTGTGAGGAATACATCTTATATCTAGTTCAATTTTGATGAAGACAAAGATTATCAAAGAAGAAAATGATCAAATGTGTCATACATATATCAATGATGAAGCCGATCAAGAAAGTTTAACATAGAAATTCAAGTGAACATTTGAGACAAGTGAATATAACTAAAGTTCTCATTACAATTCAAACTATACTACTTTAAATTGCTCAACATTTCATCTCTCACTTTATTGCATCATCATGCACAATCATTTAAAAAACCTTCTTCGTCTAATTCTTGTGACAAGTGTTTGTACACAAAGTTATGTGAGTAAATTGTGATATTCCTTTGTCTCTTTGTTGATTACATGTTGATCATTAGAAACAAGATAAATGGAATTTTAGAAATGAAGAGGTTTCTAACTTCCAAATTCAAGATGAATGATCTTGGAGTAGTTGACACATTTTTGGGGATCAAAGTAAAGTGAAATAGCGGGGGTTATGAACATAGTCAAATACAATATATTGAGAAATTTCTTGATAAGTTCAAAACACTTATGCTTTAAAGAAGTAAAAATTTCATTCAATTCTAGTGTCAAACTTCAAAAGAACAATGGAAGAATTGTAACCTAATTGGAATATACAAGTGCAATTGGATGTCTAATGTATTTAATGCAATGCATCATACCTGGTATGTCATTTGCAATTAGTAAGATGAATAAATTTACTAGCAATCTAAATGATGAACATTGGAAGGACATAACTATAATTTTAGGTTATCTTTAAAATAAAATAAAAACCAAAAATTTTGGTCTTTATTACGTTAGGTTTCCTACCATAATAGAAGGATATACCAATGCGAGTTAGATATCGAGCGTTGGAGATTATAAATGTACAACTGAGTGGATATTTACGTTAGCTGGAGGTGCAATTTCTTGGAAGAGTAAGAAACATACATGCATTACTCTCTCAACCATGGAATAATAATTTATGGCTTTTGCATCCACTGAACAAGAAGCATAATGGTCGAGGGAACCTTCTATTGGAGATTCCATTAGCTAAGGACAATGTTTCAAAAGTGTTGATACATTGTGATAGTCAAACCACCTTAGCCAGAGTATTCAATGAAGTATACAATGGAAATTCTAGGAACATAGGTCTTAGATATTCTTTTGTGAGAAAATTGATTAAGCATAGGATCATTTCATTGACATACGTACAAACAAGCTATAATTTAGTTAATATGTTTACTAAGACATTAGCCAGAGACTTAATAAACACTACCTCGAGAGGTATGGGTTTAAAAATTCTTGAATAAAGGTTCCGACAACGGTAGCAACCCAATCTGAACTCAACAAACCTTAACCTAAGATTCAATGGGTAACAAAAAAACCTATTGATTTGGATGTTTGTGCAACATTTTGTGATAATGTTGACTATTGCATATTGAGGGTTGAGTTTTTTTTAAACTCTTAATGAAGTTATATATCGATGATATGTATCTTAAGAAATAGATACAAAATGAATTTCACCTATATGAGTTTTGAGATGGTTTCCACTCAAAGTGTGAGTTGGAGTTTCTCTCATAAAAAATTCATGAAAACAGGAACAATACATGGCCATAAATAGTACTAGGAGAGGGATATAGGTGAAAAACCATTAAAGAATGTATGTAAGGTAACACCGGTATAATCACAAAGGATAACAGTTTAAAGCATAACTAACAAACATTTAGATTAAACTTTGTGTTATCCTTACTAAGGAAAAGTTCAAAATGAAAGATACTCAACTGTATTAACATTCTTTTCCTCTCTTTTTCTGGAATTGGTCTTGTCATTATTAGAGTAAGTGGGGGATAGTTGTAAATTATTAATAATTAATAATCTTGAGTGTGTTCTAAAATAAAAATAAAATTAACAAGTGAAGTAGGCAATTTGTATTTTGAATTCGGAAATAGGCAACACTTTGTAAAGTGTTGCAGAATACGAAACAATACAATCTTCAAAAACTATTGTTGTAGACAAAATAATGCAACGTGTTGCGGTTAGAATATGATATCAAATTATTAATTAATTTGAACCGCATCTTTAGTTCACAACCGCTCTTTGATTTATCCGAAGGAAAAGGTCAAAAGAGAAAAACCTAATTTTGCATCGTAAAGACAATGCGGGGAGAGATCTAGGTAAGGGGTTGGTTAAGCTCAGGGAAGGTACTAGCACCCTAAACTTCTGTAGTACTCTACAGGAACCTTTTGTTTATTGTATGCTTTTTTTATATTTTATTATCTGCTTTAATATATATTGAGCTAAGGGATAGAGTGACCTAAAGACCTAAGGGTTAGTCCTAAGTTTACTCGGCAAGACGTCGCATCTTGTGCCTACATATCCTGACGGGAATGGAATTAGAGTAATTGTAGTTCCCCTCGAAAGGGAGGTTAGAAACTTCTTGACTGTGGTCAAGGTTTCAATGGGGAATAAACGTATCTTAAGGACACGCTTACGTGGAGTCTTAAAACTCCTATTTCTACGTTGAATTTGTTAAATGAAATTAGGGTTAAATTAGGGTTGACTAAATGTTCCACGGCGGGAAACCCTAAAACAGAGTACGGCGACCCTTTGACCGAAAGTTAGGGTAAAGGGCATTTTCGTCCACGGTGGGACACCTAGACTATTAGGGTTTGGAAATGGTCAAAGGTTAAGGTTATTGACTCGGCGGTCAAACGGCTAGACCTAATTCCTTCGGAGATGAACATAACGGTAAATCATGCAAAACATGGCAAATTATTATATGGCGGAAATTAAAGTGTGAAAAGTAAATAAAGCGGAAAAAGCGTCGCGACGATCACTCGCGTAAATTACAAATCCCCAAAAAATGCGAAATAAAAAATAAACCGCGACCATGGCCTCGCGTAAATTACATCCATGGAAAATGCAAGAATAATAATGAAATAAGAGCGACGATTGCCTCGCGTAAAATACAACTATAAATTGGAGTGCAAAAATAAAGGATCAATAAACTATACAACTGAGAAAAAAAATGTTAGGAACGTCATAAATTAGAAATCTAAATGTTTTTTTTAATTACAATTTATTAAAAACTAAATTAACTATAAATCATAAAAAACTGTTACTAACTATAAATTATAAATAAATAAAAAAATACTAACTATAAGCTATTAAAATGTTTTTAATTATTAGTCATCAGAAAAAATATAATTTCAAGTTATTAAAAAAAACTAATTATAAGTTATAAAAAATGGTTTTTAATTATAAGTTTTATATAGATATATATAGATTTTAAAAAAGGTTTGTAGTAACTTTAACTAAATAACAGTTTTAATTTACAAACTTAGATTTAAATTTTAAAAAGGTGGTTTAAATTTGGAAAAAAAAAGTTTTAGTTTTAAGAAAAGATTTTAATTTTGGAAGAAAAAAAACTTTAAAAGAGGTTTTAACTTTAATAAAAGAGTTTCAAATCTTGTTCAAAAAAAAGTTTTAATGTTGAATAAAAGGTCTTAATGTTAGCTTTATGTTTCTTTTGTTGTATTTCTTTTTTTAAAAATGGTTTAATTAAAAATAATGCACTAACCTCTAAAAAAAACTAATTTCATTGAATTTGTTAAATGAAATTAGGGTTAAATTAGGGTTGACTAAATGTTCCACGGCGGGAAACCCTAAAACAGAGTACGGCGACCCTTTGACCGAAAGTTAGGGTAAAGGGCATTTTCGTCCACGGTGGGACACCTAGACTATTAGGGTTTGGAAATGGTCAAAGGTTAGGGTTATTGACTCGGCGGTCAAACGGCTAGACCTAATTCCTTCGGAGATGAACATAACGGTAAATCATGCAAAACATGGCAAATTATTATATGGCGGAAATTAAAGTGTGAAAAGTAAATAAAGCGGAAAAAGCGTCGCGACGATCACTCGCGTAAATTACAAATCCCCAAAAAATGCGAAATAAAAAATAAACCGCGACCATGGCCTCGCGTAAATTACATCCATGGAAAATGCAAGAATAATAATGAAATAAGAGCGACGATTGCCTCGCGTAAAATACAACTATAAATTGGAGTGCAAAAATAAAGGATCAATAAACTATACAACTGAGAAAAAAAATGTTAGGAACGTCATAAATTAGAAATCTAAATGTTTTTTTTAATTACAATTTATTAAAAACTAAATTAACTATAAATCATAAAAAACTGTTACTAACTATAAATTATAAATAAATAAAAAAATACTAACTATAAGCTATTAAAATGTTTTTAATTATTAGTCATCAGAAAAAATATAATTTCAAGTTATTAAAAAAAAACTAATTATAAGTTATAAAAAATGGTTTTTAATTATAAGTTTTATATAGATATATATAGATTTTTAAAAAGGTTTGTAGTAACTTTAACTAAATAACAGTTTTAATTTACAAACTTAGATTTAAATTTTAAAAAGGTGGTTTAAATTTGGAAAAAAAAAAGTTTTAGTTTTAAGAAAAGATTTTAATTTTGGAAGAAAAAAAACTTTAAAAGAGGTTTTAACTTTAATAAAAGAGTTTCAAATCTTGTTCAAAAAAAAGTTTTAATGTTGAATAAAAGGTCTTAATGTTAGCTTTATGTTTCTTTTGTTGTATTTCTTTTTTTAAAAATGGTTTAATTAAAAATAATGCACTAACCTCTAAAAAAAGAATTTTGGTTCAAAAGGAGTTTTAATTAAGAAAATTCATTTTAATATTAACTAAATCTAAAAAGTTAGGAAAAGCTTACGGTAACGGCGACGGATTCTTGAGATGGGATTTGAAGCAATTCCGGAAGGAGGACAATGATGAGAGCTTGAGCTTCTCTGAGTCGCGATGATGATGATTAACAAAGGAAGCTCTGTCTTCTTCTTCGAAGAACCGTCCCTTTTTTCTCCTTCTGGGTTCGTGGGTTCCTCCTTTCTTCTGATAAGTTGTGAGAACGGCCGCCGTTTTTTCTTTTTGTCTCCTTCTCCCCTTTTTCTTAAATGCAACTCATGTTTATATAGGTAACAAATTAGGGTTAATTCTAACCTAATGCACACTTTAAAGTCCAATTTAAAGAATTAGTCAAAACTAAAACAAATTAAAACAAACTTAAAACCCTATTTATTTACTAAACATTAAAAATATTATAAAAAGAATAAAATCTTTTCTAATATTTTTAATTTTATAATTTTTTGATGTTTTTATGAATAATATGAAAAAAAGTGAAAAAATAATATTTTTAAAAAAATAATTTAAGTAAAATACGAAAATAATAATTAAATAATAAAAAAACTATTTTTGTTATTCTTTTTATGAAAATAGAAAAGTTAGAATAAAAATAAAAGAAACAAAACAAAAAAGTGAAGAAGGTGGGATTCAAACTCTCGACCTCTCACACTCACAACTCCTTACACACGGTCTCTTGCCAATTGTGCCATTTTATTCACTCGAAATAAAGTGGCACTAGAAACTATGTAAAGGTAGGACAAATTTGGGGTGCAACAGATGCCCCTATTTAAATAGCTTCACCGGATGATTTGAGCAGCGGAGACTCGAGAAATCGCGGTGAAAGGAATTTAAATACAGATAACCGAAAATTTGGCCCCTAGATGCAGTAATATGCAATGATATGGACAAAATAACACGAACTACAATGCTGACAATGCCATGAATCTAATATGATGCGTATGATGGAATGATGAATGCAAGGATGCAGACGACACGACGACATAGGGGACAGACGCGACGAGTAACTACACTGGGGAATACGACGCACTGGTGGAATAGCGCGACAATTGTCACTTTAGAACGAACAGTAACACAGGATCCACACGGCGGTAGGATCAGGTAAATGACAAGTGCTAGAATTTCCGGGTCATTCCTTTAAGCAAAGAGATCGAGCGGGATCTTCAGGAATCATCGGAAATTATACAGAGAGAAACAAACACCAGAGATACTCGGAAAAACCATCGAATAACCTCGGGGTCAAAGAAACAAATTTCAGGGACATCCGGAAGAACATCGAATGAACTCTAAAACTTACCAGAGATACTCGGAAAAACATCGAATAAACCCTGGGCTATATCCAGAAACAAAAGGACGACATCTATATGAGCATGAGATGAAGACAAGTTTCTGAAGGTAAATCCGAAACATTTAGGAAAGCAATAAATGTACGGGGCAAGTTTTGAAGACCTATCTGGAAGAACATCAGATAAGCAACAAAGGGGTTCTGGAAGAACGTTAGAACAAAAACTCAGTCTGGAAAAACCTTAGAAAGAGAACAGATCCGGAAAACCATCGGATAAGATTCTAGAAAACCATCAGAATCACAGGGGTATCTGGAAAATTGTCAGATAGAGTTCTGGAAGAACATCAGAACAAAGACTCGATCTGGAAAACCATTAGAAGGAGGAATTTATCTAGAAAACCATCGAAAAGATTCTGGAAAACCGTCAGAATCATAAAAGAATATCTGGAAAACCATCAGATAAGAGATACTCCATTTGGAAAACCGTCAGAAAGAGAAACAGATCCGGAAAACCATCGGATAGATCCTGGAAAACCATCGGAATCGAAGGAAAATATCTGGAAAACCATTAGATAAAAGATACTCAATCTGGAAAACCATCAGAAAGAGAAACATATTCAGAAAACCATCGGATAGATTCTGGAAAACCATCAGAATCAAGGGAAAATATCTGGAAAACCATCAGATACGTAACAACGAAGTTCTGAAAGAACATCAGAACAACGAGACTCAATCTGGAAAACCATCAGAAAGAGATATTAAAATCAGGGTACCAGACATCCAATAATGGTTTTGAATGAAAGGTATAAACAAAATATATGAGGATAGTATTGGACGTAAAAGGAACAAGCATATTCGGAAAACCATCGGATAAGAAAAACGTCATATCTGGAAGAACATCAGATGGACACGACACACAGTTGTTTGGTAGGTGCCAAGTAAGTTGGACTTCGACCACAAGGTAAGACCTGGATAAAACACGACCTCGGGAGAAATGTAAATGAGGATGAAACACTCATGTTATGCATAGGTATGATATGTATATGAATAATGTTATGAGATATGATCAAATGCAAATGCAGATGTCAACGACAAGGCTCGACTTTTCTGGTAAGATGACAAGACTGGAAAACTGATTCCTCAACCCGGAGATCACTGCCACTTGCTAAATTGTAATCAGGTTGATGGCCCTCGTAGGAAGGATGGAAAGTCGCTTGGAGATCTTTCAAGTAAACTGCCCCAGATTAAATTGTCCATTACAGATGAACTGATAATTGCTTCAGCTTGTCTGATTCTGAAAATGACTATTTTACTGTACCCTCGGAAGGTTGCCCCAGTCTGAGTCTTGAAAATCTCATGGATAAACCAGATCTGAGAAGACTTTGCCCCTGATAGGATCACTTGACCAAGTTTCTCGATTGTTTGAAAATTCCTTAGAGGAAAGCCAGTTTGCAAACAAAAATATTCATACAAACACGATAATGCAAAGTTCATGCAACTTTTGAAATCAAAATTATTTTTGAAAGATGAAAAATAAATGAGTCATCGGTTAGAACGCGGCGGTCTAGGACGCTCAAAGTTTAATACAGGTATACGGCCAAAATAAATGATTCATAAAGATCTTTAGGAGTCAGCTTACGCAACCTTGTTGTAGCATGCTTTCAAAATATCCTTGTTTCAATTAGGTCTTTTGAGGGTTGTAACGTGGTCTGGTTCACGATTTATGAAACAAAGGATAAAGGCTCAAAATTTGTTTGTTCCACTCAATCTACGTGATAATCTTCAGTCCTACGCTCAGTTAACTCATATTATGCATTCAGGTTCCTATAGGTTAGGAATTGCACTGATGGTAGCAGGGATGGTTCAAAAGTCAAGGGACCTACGAAAAGGCAGGCACTGCTTCTTTACAACATATGGTTCTTTTGACATTAAGGATTTTCAGGGTAAGGATTTAAAGATCTCCTCTTTTTATTATCCCTAACTTTTGCCTGAACTGTTTTTTGTGTGAAGATTACAGTCAACGGGATGCCCCAGTTTTGCCTAAGTCTCCTTCATAGGTTTTGA
Organism: Lathyrus sativus; assembly: GCA_963859935.3. Taxonomy (NCBI): domain Eukaryota; kingdom Viridiplantae; phylum Streptophyta; class Magnoliopsida; order Fabales; family Fabaceae; genus Lathyrus; species Lathyrus sativus. Next base: position 53,110 of record CAWUDS030003277.1, read on the forward strand.
CTTAGCGGGCTTTTTATATTTTATTTTGTTTTTTTCGAAAGAAAGTGACTGCCTATCTTAAATGATTACGGTGAACCATCATTGGTGTTTTGGCTTTAAAAAGCATCTTCGACACTTGCTATGTACGAAGGAAAATTGTGAGTGCGACGTTTATATGAAAGGCGTATTGTAGGAAAACACAACCAAGTTAACTGAGAGCTACCCATGCCCCAAGGTTAAAATTGCGGTTTTTTTGTAAAGAAAGAAACTCCAACTTCTAAGCTCGAAGGGGGTGACAAGGGAATAACTTCCTTATTTCTCCAGTGTTTAGGGATCGAAACAATGTCTTACATCGTCAACAAAGTTTGATTGAAAGCATACTGACAACAGTTATGGGTATAATGTTTTCGTCATCCTCCCTCCAATCTTTGCATACCAAAAATTCGGACAAAAGTAAATATTTGAAAGATAAAGCATAGAGATGAAAATAATAGATAAGATGAATTAAATCAAAAGTTGCAATGCTCAGTTCATTAATATAAAAGTACAAACATAATTCGAAAGCAAACAACTAATAAAATAAGGAAAATACAAACAATGAGAAACAAAAGCCTAATGATTAAATCAATGAGCCATCCTCTGGGGTCAACCCGAAGCTTCACTTTTGATGTGCTGGCAACGGATTTTTCTGGATATTTGGAGGGTTATCTTCAAAATCAAGTATTCCATCCCTCATTAACTCACGCACTCTGGCTTTCAGTGCAAAACAATGCTCCAAGTCGTGGCCTAAAGCACCCTCATGAAAAGCGCACTGGAAATCAGCCCTGAATCCAGCTGGAAGAGGATTAGGAGGAGGTGGTAAAGCCCTGGTAGTAATCAGCCCTCGTTGAACCAAGTACGGATATAGCTCTGTGTAAGTCATGGGAATAGGATCAAATTGGTTCCTATTTCGAGACTGGTCTTGTCTAATAACTGGACGTTGAGCGGTCTGAGCTGGCTGTGGAGCAACAATAGGTTGAGATCCCTGGCGAGGCTTTCTTGATTCAGTCATGACAGCATTGGTCTGCTCGTCCTTCCTCTTATGGAAATTCCCATAGGATTTCTTTGCACCATTAGAAGATTCGGCAGCTTTGGATACCTTCCCATTTTTCAAACCTTCTTCTAACCTTTGGCCAATAGTCACCAGATCTGTAAAGCTTGAAGAGAAACTCCCAATCATCTTTTCCCAATAGAAAGGAGAAAAAGTATCCATGAATATTCCTGTCAGTTCCTTCTCTGCTATAGGGGGTTCGACTTGGGAAGCTAACTCCCTCCAATGCTGAGCATACTCCTTGAACGACTCTTTTTCCTTATGAGACATACTTTGAAGCTGACGACTATCGGGAGCCATATCCAAATTGTATTTGTATTGCTTCATAAAAGCGTTGACGAGATCTTGGAAGCAGTGGACACTGTTATGCTCTAAGTTCATATACCATTTAAGAGAAGCACCACTCAAACTATCCTGAAAGCAATGGATGAGCAACTTCTGATTGTTGGTGTAAGTTGCCATCTTTCGGAAGTACATGACTAAATGAGATCTTGGACATGAATGACCTTGATACTTCACGAACTCATGAGTCTTGAACTTGGCAGGCAAAATGATCGGTGGATTTCAGTTGTGTTTTCAAACGCTGTTTCTGGTTAATTTTGCAATGTTTTTATCTGTTTTTCGAAGCTTTAGTTGTTATTATCTGCATTACTCGTAGTTGTGTGTCTTCGAGTCTCATTTTTAAGTTTATGTTGCTTTTGCCGCTGGTGCGTTTGATTTGGTTTCTTTTAGTGTGTTTTTGGCAGGAATGGATAGCACGACAATCACACCGCATTTGGAGGCAAAGAAAAGTCGAAAAAGGGAAATCAGAGCTACAACACGGGTACCCGTGTTGCACAACACGGCCCGTGTCATGGAGGACACGGTTGGCAGACACGGGTGGACCAAAGCAGAAGAAAAGAAGACTCAGACTTGCAACACGGGTGCCCGTGTCATGCAACACGGCCCGTGTTGCAGCCCTTGGAGAGGAGACACGCCCTGAAGAAGTCAGCAGCCTGACACGGCCACCCGTGTTACACAACACGGCCCGTGTCAGGGCCACTGAAAGTGAAATTTCTCTGTTTTCTGATTTTTTACTGTCAGACCTATTTCGAAGGGCATTTGAGACATTTCGCGATGTAATTTGAATTTAGATATAAGAGGCACATTTTAGAAAGTAGGGGACATTTTTTTGAACTGATATTAGGATTGACAACTGAGAGGAGAGTTCGGCTGGAAACAGAGGATCGATTAAAAGCGGAAGCAATTGATGATCCAAGGATTTCAACTTGCATTGTAATGATCTTCTCCTTTTCATTTCTAATTGCTTTTATGTTTACCAAGAACATGAGCAGCTAAACCCCGAGTTGTTAGGGGGTGGTCCTAAGTGCGATGTAATGACTTTTGTTTAATTATTCTATGAGAACTATGTTTTTACCTTGATATATTTTATTTTGCATTAATCTTAATCGTATTCATATTAGAAAGTAGAATTCGAATCGTGCTTAGGCTTTAGTCTGGAAAGTCAACCTAACACTTTTGCAAAATAGTATCACGGTCGATATTGCTTAGGAATGAGGATATCCCGTATCACGTATTTTATGGTCGGAACTATTGCTTGATGCTTTTCAGGGACACTGAGGAATTAGTGTACAGGAAAATCATCAAAGGGTTTTCATTAAGGAATTAAGGCAACTAAAGTGGCCAACTGATAAATTAAGGTTAATAACTAGTATAGTAGAATAATCATACATGGTCTTTACTCGCATCGTCTCCACTCCCCTAACATTGTTCTTAGATTGATTCATTAAGTCCGTATTTATTTGTTATATTACTCTGCTACCAAACAAACCACTAGACCTTTTGTTCATTTGAATCCTAAAAATTCCGTTAATTACTACGCAGTCCTCGAGATCGATACTTGGGACTTTTCCCTTATTACTACAATTGGTAAAAATAGTACACTTGCTATTTTCCCGATCAAGTTTTTGGCGCCGTTGCCGGGGACTGCCAAATTAACATTGTTTTTAGAATCCAAAAGAAATTTTGTTGCTCTGCGACTAAAATTTTATTGTTTACTGCATAACTTTTATCCGCTTATTATCTAACGCTTGTCTAATTGTGTATGCGAGGACAGGCCTCAGCTAAATATTCTTTTGATACAGAACCAGAACGAGCATTACATGAAAGACGGAGATTAGCTAAAGTTAAAAGACTGGAAGAAATAGAGGAAATTATATCTGTGCAGAGCGACTCCGAAGAGAGAGAGACAACACCTGAAATTGTTCAAATGGATGGAAATCCACCTCAGCCTGAAAGACTGCTAGGAGACTATGGAGGGGCCAATGCTCAACCAAACCGGATGACCATTGTGAATCAACCGGTGAATGTTGTGCATTTTCAGCTACACCCTTCCACCATCCGTAAGTTGGAGAGCAAGTCGTTCGCCGGAAGAATCAACGAAGATGCAAATAAACATCTTTAGAGATTTCTCACAACCCCAACCTCGCTGAAAATAGAAGGACATTCCGAAGAGGCCAAGAGAATAGTTATGTTCCCGTTCACACTCACGGATGATGCGGAAGAATGGTTTTACTCGCTTCCCGCTGGGAGTATCACAACATGGCAAGAGATGGAAACTGCGTTCCTGAATGAGTATTTCCCTGCCTCAGTGTTCATCCGAAAAAGATATGACATTGTCAACTTCAAGCAAAAAGAAGGAGAATCTTTAGGGGATGCATATAAGCGGTTTAAGAGGTGTCTTACAGCATGTCCTACTCATAACATGGACGCCACGGAGCAGATGCAAAACTTTGTGAATGGATTACGACTCAAAACGAAACAGCTCATAGATACTGTTGCCGGTGGCTCAACCAACTTCTCAACGGTCACAGGTATCAGAAGGATCATAGAAGCAATCGCCGCGAACGAGCACCTTGAGTTGTATGATCGCACGGTTAACCAACTGGAAGGTAAGATTGATCTGAAGCTGGCAGACCAGGTTGTTAAAATGGAGGATCAGATCACCGCTGAGGTAGAGAGAAGGTTAAAGAAAATGAATGTTGAAACTCAGGTAGTGGCACAGGTTGAGCCAGTTCAAGCAGCACCTTGTGAAATATGCGGTGGGCCACACTTTACAATGCATTGTGTAGCAACTCAAGAGCAAGTGGAACAGATTAATATGTTGAGGCAGAACAATCCTTACGCCAACACATATAACCCTGGTTGGAAGAATCACCCAAACTTTTCATGGAAAGATCAACAAGGTAATGTGCAAAAACCTGTTCAAGGCCAACAACCGTATCAACCTCAGCCACAGCAGTACCAGCAGACACCGTACCAACCTTAATATCAACCACAAGCGCCTCGAAAAGCTGATTGGGAAGTGGCCATTGAGAAAATGGTCGCCCAAAGTTCTCAATTTCAAGAAGAGACAAGGAGTAACTTCAGGAATGCTGGAGCATCCATAAAGAATCTTGAAGTACAAATGAGTCAAATTGCCCAACAGCTAGCAAGTTCACAAGCGTCGGGTACACTTCCAAGTGCCACAGTACCAAATCCGAAGGATCACCACCAAATTAAGGCGGTAGTAACAAGAAGGGGAAAAGCCAAGGAAGTAGGAGAAGAGGAAACGAAACTAAATGATCAGATGATTGAAGTGGAGCTGGAAATTAAAGAGAATGAAATAGTCGAGGAAGAAGTGGTGACACCGGTACCGGTAACTAAAGAAAAAGTGGTAGAACCGAAACCGGTGATCAAGCTGCCATACCCCTCAAGAAATAAGAAGAAAGGACAGCAAGAGAAGAATTTCGAGAAGTTCCTGGAGCTGTTTAAAAAGTTGGAGCTGAACATTCCGTTGTTGGAGGCACTAGAACAAATGCCCACCTATGCAAAATTCATGAAGGACATCATTGCTAAGAAGCGAACGAGTGAGTCCGAACCTGTTATTCTAACAGAAACTTGTAGTGCTATTTTGCAGGGTCTGAAGATTCCGGTTAAGAAGAAAGACAGTGGAGCTGTTACTATCCCATGCACTATTGGCGATAGGTCATTCAACATAGCTTTAATTGATTTGGGAGCAAGTATTAGCCTCATGCCCTTGTCCATCTACAAAAAATTGGATATCGGTGCGGTTCAAGACACTCGGATGACCCTCCAGTTTGCTGATCATTCAGTTAAGCGGCCATATGGAGTGGTTCAAGATGTACTAGTTAAGGTAGATAAATTTGTGTTTCCGGTTGATTTTGTGATCCTAGAGATGCCAGAAGATGAAGAAATGCCGTTAATTTTGGGCCGACCATTCTTGGAAACCGGGAGAGTCATGATAGATATGGAAGGCGGCACCCTGACCTTGAAAGTATATGACGAGGAGTTAAAAATCGATGTTAGTAATACCATGAAGCATAAACAGGATCGTGGCACCAGTAGCAACATACAAGTGCTAGAACAGGTCGTAGAGAGCGAACATTTCGAGAGTGTGACCCAACTACCCCTGGAGAGAGTGCTAAGCATGTCAATCTTTAAGGAAGACAAAGAAGTAGATGAGAATGACAGAGAGGTAGTCGAAATGTTGGACACTCGACCATTCCAAAGGGGATCCCGACCACACCGATGAGAGGACTTACGGCAACCTATAGCGCTGGAGGGTAATGACGAAAAGCCTAAAGTTCGGAATTGAAATAACTGCCGAAAATCTCAAATATGTGTTTCTAGACACCGAGGAAAAGTGTCCCGCCATTATCAGCTCTAGTTTGAAAAGTGTCCAAGAGAAACAACTGATTGGGGTTCTTAAAAAATTTAAGAGTGCTATTGGTTGGAAAATCGAAGACTTAAAGGGTATAAGTCCTACAGTTTGCATGCACAAAATCCTTATGGAGAAGGACCATAAACCGGTTGTGCAGCCCCAGCGAAGACTGAACCCCGTTATGAAGGAAGTCATAAGAAAGGAAGTGGTGAAATTATTGGATGCTGGACTTATCTATCCTATATCGGACAGTTCATGGGTGAGCCCTGTTCACGTGGTGCCTAAGAAAGGAGGTACAACTGTGGTGACTAATGACAAGAATGAGTTGATTCCTATGCGTACCGTCACTGGTTGGAGGGTATGCATTGATTATAGGAGACTTAATTTAGCCACCAGAAAAGATCACTTCCCGTTGCCCTTTATTGATCAGATGTTAGAAAGATTGGCTGGTCACGATTACTATTGCTTTCTAGATGGATACTCCGGATACAACCAAATCGCGGTTGCGCCGGAGGATCAAGAGAAGACAGTTTTCACATGCCCGTACGGAGTTTTTGCTTATAGGAGGATGCCATTCGGGTTATGTAATGCTCCAGCCACATTTCAAAGATGCATGACTTCCATTTTTGCGGATATGCTCGAGAAACATATGGAAGTCTTCATGGATGATTTTTCGGTTTTCGGGTCATCATTTGATGATTGTTTAACTAACCTGTCACTTGTTTTGCAGAGATGTCAGGAAAGTAACTTGATCCTGAATTGGGAAAAATGTCATTTCATGGTGAGAGAGGGCATCGTCCTTGGTCACAAAATCTCACACAAAGGGATCGAAGTTGATCAAGCAAAAGTGGAAGTAATATCCAAGTTACCACCACCCGTAAACGAGAAAGGTATCCGAAGCTTCTTGGGTCACGCAGGGTTCTACCGCAGGTTCATAAGAGACTTCTCTAAGATAGCTAAACTATTGACGTCCTTGTTAGTCAAGGAAACGACGTTTGTGTTCAATAAGGAATGTGCTGATGCATTCGAGAACCTGAAAAATAAGTTAGTGTCAGCACCAATTGTGATAGCCCCTGACTGGTCGCTGCCGTTTGAGATCATGTGTGACGCCAGTGACATCGCAGTAGGGGCTGTATTGGGGCAGCGGAAAGAGAAGCTTTTGCATGTTATTTACTATGCGAGTCACGTTTTGAACCCGGCACAAATGAATTATGCAACTACCGAGAAGGAGTTGCTAGCGGTGGTGTATGCCTTTGACAAATTTAGGCAATATCTGTTGGGTTCTAAAGTGATTGTTTATACTGACCATGCTGCGTTAAAATATCTTTTTGCTAAACAGGAGTCGAAGCCCAGGCTGCTGAGATGGATCCTTCTTCTCCAAGAATTCGATGTGGAGATTCTAGATAAGAGAGAATGTGAAAATACTGTAGTTGATCACCTCTCACGAATGTCACCGATTGAAGAAAACGAGGAAAAGTGCCCGATAAAGGATGAGTTTGCTGATGAACACATCCTAGTTATTCATGGTGTTCCTTGGTTTGCGGATTACGCCAACTATTTAGTCGGGGGTCTCATACCCGACGATTTTGATTCTAACAAACGGAAAAATTTTGTTCATAACTGTAGGTTTTACTTATGGGATGACCCGTTTCTTTACAAGAAATGGGTGGATGGACTGATCAGACGATGCGTTCCGGAAAACGAGCAAAGGAAGGTGCTCGAAGCATGTCATAATTCAGATTATGGAGGGCATTTCAGTGGCGACCGCGCCGCAGCAAAAGTCCTCCAATCGGGGTTGTATTGGCCGTCTTTGTTCAAGGATGCCCAGAACGTAGTTAAGGAATGCGACAGATGTCAACGGACTGGAAATATCTCGAAAAGAAACCAGATGCCGCAGAATTCCATGTTAGAAGTAGAGTTGTTTGATGTTTGGGGGATTGATTTTATGGGACCATTCCCACCATCATTTGGAAAACACTATATACTGGTAGCAGTTGACTATGTTTCGAAATGGGTAGAAGCAGTGGCACTACCAACAAATGATGCTAAAGTAGTGGTCAGGTTTCTGAAGGAGAACATATTTTCGCGGTTTGGAGTACCAAGGGCCCTTATAAGTGATGAAGGAACTCACTTCCTAAACCATCTCATGGAAAAGTTACTCCTTAAGTATAATGTGAAGCACAAAATATCTACTCCGTACCATCCTCAAACCAACGAGAAAGCCGAGGTGTCAAATCGACAACTCAAACAGATATTGGAGAAAACAGTGCGTGCATCCCGTAAGGACTGGGCAGTAAAGCTGAACGACGCTCTCTGGGCGTATCGCACTGCATACAAAACACCCATTGGTATGTCACCTTACCAACTGGTCTATGGTAAAGCTTGTCATCTGCCTCTAGAGTTAGAACACAAGGCATTATGGGCATCAAAAGTCCTTAACCTAGACCTCACCAGAGCAGGAGAGTCTAGAACCCTCCAACTCCATGAGCTAGAGGAATTCAGGAACCGGGCATATGAGAATGCAAAAATGTACAAGGATCAAGCAAAGAAATGGCATGATCGACGTATTCAGAAGAAAGAATTTCGGGAAGGACAATTAGTACTGTTGTACAACTCCCGACTGAAACTATTTCCGGGAAAGCTTAAATCAAAATGGTCGGGACCATTTGTAGTACATAAGACGTTTCCGCACGGAGCAGTCGAGCTGAAAAATCCAGCAAATGGAGACATTTTTAAAGTAAATGGTCAGCGTCTGAAACCTTACTACGAGGGACAGCAGAAAGATCGAAACGATGTCGTTCATCTCACATGATACGATGACGGACCGTCGAGCCAGGTGACGTAAAACGAAGCGCTTCGTGGGAGGCAACCCACGTATTTCACATTCACGCTTTCATTTTGTTTTTGTTTTAACAGGTTTTGATCAACTCGCAGTTCATCGGTGAAAGAAGAATGTCGGAGACCAGAGGAGAGGAAAAAGTTGAAAAACAGCACCCTGACACGGGTGGCCGTGTTACACAACACGGGCTGTATCAGGCCCAGCATGAAAGAGATGATAAATTTGGAAAAATGTGGAGCAATGGAGCAACACGGGTGCCCGTGTTGCAGGTGCGTGGCCATGAAAAAAAATATGTTACAGGAGGAGCAACACGGGTGCCCGTGTTGTGCAACACGGCCCGTGTTGCAAGGCGCGTTCTGATTTTTAAATTTTTACCCCGTGGGGCCCACCACTTTAACCCCCACTTATCATTACCAACCACACAATTCATATCATTTTTCATCTTCCTCCTTCTTCTCCCTCACAAAACCCTTAACTTCCATAACCCTCTCTCCACAAAAGCTTCATTATCTACCACACCCACTCATCGGAAACACTTCCGTCCTTCACAAAAAATATTCTACTCATCATTGTGATTAATTCTACGGTTGCGTTTTTCACTAACAGTGATTTCGAAATTTTTCGAACCATCTGTGTTGTTTGTGTTTTGCAGGTTAAGAATGCCTCCTCGTAGAGACACCGGAAAAGCAGTGGCGGAAACTTCGCGCCCCAGAAAGAGAGCACACCGTATGGCGAACCCTCACGACATACTCTTTGAAGACCCGGATCATCAGAAAAAGTACTCTAACATCATCAAGCGTAAGCTCGCGCCCACAAGGTATATCTGTAACACTACGCTTGATAATCTAGGGCTGAGAGTAGAGGTCCATAGGATGTTTCACACTCTGGGTATGTTAGAATTTATGCAATTAGAAGCGCCAACTTATGAGCGCATAACTGTTGAATTCTTGAGCACTTTAGAATTTCAGTTGAAGCACAGGTGGACAGGGGTGGAGGAAGAATATTATGGTACACTGAGGTTTAGGTTATTTGATACTGACCATAGCCGAGTTGGGAGATATTCTGAAGCTCCCCAATTTTGGACCCGGAGCCCCTCCGGGAAATTCTAGTGCAGGGGACTTCTGGAAAGCTATTACAGGTAGAACTGATTATGTCGCGAAAGCGGCAAAAGCCTCTTGTATCCATAACCCTTGTTTCAGGTACGCTCAAAAGGGATTGGCATATACACTGTTCGGCAGGGGTGACAGCACAGGAGTGGCGACTCAGAGGGAGTTGTACTTCATGTACGGCATGGAAAATTAAGAACTAATTAATGTAGCGGCTTTTGCAGCTGATCACCTGAAGAGGGTTGCAAATGCACCTTCAGGTGAAATAAGTGTAGGCGGTATGATTACTCAAATTGCAAATCACTTTGGCCACGGTGCTCTCTTGAGAAAGGAACCCACTGTTGCAGGTAAGACAAAAATAGATCTTGCCACACTGACTGCCCAAGGTATGATTCGAGTCTTTGATAATTACTACTCCTTGGTAAGCCGAAACAGTCATCTCCTTGCTTTACCTGCCCCTGACTTTATTAGTATTCAAAATGTGAATAACTGGCTATATGAGAGCCCCATGCAGGATGAAGAAGACCAATTTTATGATGGTACAGGTGCAGAATTCTTTGCGGATGAAGGCGATCAGGTAGAAGAACTGCCTATACCGCCTACTCGATTCTCACCCCATCAGGAATCCGGCTCAGGCTCTTGGAGCTTATCTAAAAAAGAATGGGATTGGATGGAGAATGAGATGTGCCATCTCCGAAGTGAGCAGACGAGGCAAGGCGAGGAGCAGACAAGACAAGGGAACGAACAAATCCGACAAGGCAGGTTGATCGGTGAGATGCATGAATGGATGCGGCAGATGATGCTGCGCGACCAACCTCCGCAACCATGAACTCTGTGAGTCCTCTGCTACTAGTGTTCCAACAGTGAGGACACTGTTGAATTCTAGTGTGGGGGTATTTTATTTGTGTTTTTATTTTATTTTATTTGTGTTTTTATGTTAGTTGTTTATGTTATTCGTGTGTTTTCAATTCTGTTGCATTTATCTGTTTATTTAATTTCCAGTGTTAGTTTGAGAACATGATAGCGATCCACAGGAATACCCCCCTGACATTGAGCTAATAAAATTAATAACATTGTTGGTTGGGGAACTGTTTAGTGAAGATGTTGAGTGAGGTGATGAGAAAGTATATAGAATACTCAGAAAAGAACCGTGAGGATGAAATCGGGATAATCTTGAGAGATAGGTAAAAGGCCAACACCCTGGGTTTCCCAAATAGGAATGAGTTCGACGTGTAGATTTGTACCATAGTGCTTTGATCTGAGAAGTACCCCTGAGTAGTTTATTTTGACAATTAGGTTCCATAAAAAATAATCGTGTGTGCAAGGGTAATGAAAAAATATTGAGTTAAGGCACAGAGAAAAAAAAACAAAAAAAGGGGCAATTAGGCGACTAATCCTTCTAAGCTGGGTAACCCTCACCCGGTTATTCAGCCCAACGGCGGTCGAACCTGAAAGCCATTCAAAAAGAATAACAGTGCCAGAAAAAGAAAATGTCATTGATAAATCTTGTGCACGCGAGGAAAATCATAAAAGCCATATAGTGATTGTCCGAATGAAAGGGAGGAAAATAGAAAAAGAAGACTTAAGTACAAAACATAGTCGGAGAGGTTACCCATAGGGAGACTGAGGTCTGTGGTTTACCGCAGTCTAGTGTTTGCATGTTACCTGTTTTGAGGGAAAAGCCGAGATTAATCCTAGGGGACTTGGAATGAGAAGTTCAGGTATGAGTATTATCACCGTAACTCACAATTCTATGGACGGTTCCGTTACGGGAAAAAAAGATATTAAGTTCGGGTTGGTGAGCTCTTTGCTTGAGGACAAGCAAAAGTTCAAGTTCGGGGGAGTTTGATCGGTGGATTTCAGTTGTGTTTTCAAACGCTGTTTGTGGTTAATTTCGCAATGTTTTTATCTGTTTTTCGAAGCTTTAGTTGTTATTATCTGCATTACTCGTAGTTGTGTGTCTTCGAGTCTTATTTTTAAGTTTATGTTGCTTTTGTCGCTGGTGCGTTTGATTTGGTTTCTTTTAGTGTGTTTTTGGCAGGAATGGATAGCACGACAATCGCACCGCATTCAAAGGCAAAGAAAAGTCGAAAAGGGAAATCAGAGCTACAACACGGGTACCCGTGTTGCACAACACGGCCCGTGTCATGGAGGACACGGTTGGCAGACACGGGTGGACCAAAGCAGAAGAAAAGAAGACTCAGACTTGCAACACGGGTGCCCGTGTCATGCAACACGGCCCGTGTTGCAGCCCTTGGAGAGGAGACACGCCCTGAAGAAGTCAGCAGCCTGACACGGCCACCCGTGTTGCACAACACGGCCCGTGTCAGGGCCACTGAAAGTGAAATTTCTCTGTTTTCTGATTTTTTGCTGTCAGACCTATTTCGAAGGGCATTTGAGACATTTTGCGATGTAATTTGAATTTAGATATAAGAGGCACATTTTAGAAAGTAGGGGACATTTTTTTGAACTGATATTAGGATTGACAACTGAGAGGAGAGTTCGGCTGGAAACAGAGGATCGATAAAAAGCGGAAGCAATTGATGATCCAAGGATTTCAACTTACATTGTAATGATCTTCTCCTTTTCATTTCTAATTGCTTTTATGTTTACCAAGAACATGAGCAGCTAAACCCCAAGTTGTTAGGGGGTGGTCCTAAGTGCGATGTAATGACTTTTGTTTAATTATTCTATGAGAACTATGTTTTTACCTTGATATATTTTATTTTGCATTAATCTTAATCGTATTCATATTGGAAAGTAGAATTCGAATCGTGCTTAGGATTTAGTCTGGAAAGTCAACCTAACACTTTTGCAAAATAGTATCACGGTCGATATTGCTTGGGAATGAGGATATCCCGTATCACGTATTTTATGGTCGGAACTATTGCTTGATGCTTTTCAGGGACACTGAGGAATTAGTGTACAGGAAAATCATCAAAGGGTTTTCATTAAAGAATTAAGGCAACTAAAGTGGCCAACTGATAAATTAAGGTTAATAACTAGTATAGTAGAATAATCATACATGGTCTTTACTCGCATTGTCTCCACTCCCCTAACACTGTTCTTAGATTGATTCATTAAGTCCGTATTTACTTGTTATATTACTCTGCTACCAAACAAACCACTAGACCTTTTGTTCATTTGAATCATAAAAATTCCGTTAATTACTACGCAGTCCTCGAGATCGATACTTGGGACTTTTCCCTTATTACTACAATTGGTAAAAATAGTACACTTGTTATTTTCCCGATCACAAACAAGACCAGAAACTAGGCATATATTATCGGCATCAACGTTGAAGAAATCAGTACCCTCGACAGCTTGGAGTCTCTTGTTTATGATCTGAAACTGTTCACGGGTGATCTCAGGCTCAACAAAATCTATGAGATCAACAAAATCTTCTTGAACACCGGCAACATTGTACTCATAGGGAGGATTCTCAACGGGAGCTTGGATAGTCTGATTAACCGTGTGGACCACAGGTTGGGCCTCGGTAAGGACAGGAGCTTGAAAAACCGGTCTGACAGCCTGACCAATCATAGCAGCAGATGCAACAGGTGAAGAGTAGTTAGGAGGTAAACCAAACTCAGGCCAAGTAGAGGGCGGCAATGAAACAAGAGGTGGATCAACACTTGAAACTTCCTGAATGACAGTCCTCTGAGGTGGCTCTCCTCTGGAAATCAACACTTGAAGCATCTCGGTAAGCCTGGTCATGCCTGCTTTCAACTCATTAATCTCCATTCGGACCTCCGTATTATGTTCCTCTTGTTCTGACATTTGGCGTCTATAGTTAGCTCTAGTCTGATATTTGTGTCGAGGAATCAACTTGACGACTCAACGGAACACTGGAAGATAAAGACAACCGGACATGAGAAACCCGGGGAAAGATGCCATGCAAGACATGATGCTAATGCAATGCGATAGTTACAAGAACTTCAACTGTCGATTGCAAACATTTCTTTTTTAGGAAAGTTAGAAACGGTTTTAAACTTTGAAATGTAGGACTTTTGAATTCGCAAAGGACGGTTGAATTCCTTGAAACTAGGAATGATGTTTTATGAATGTCATGCACAAATACACACAAACAACAAAGTCCTAGGTTAGAGGAACAATGAATGGAGTTAAGGTCTACCCTTCCCAAAAGGTATGTACTATAGGGTAGTTGTACCAGCAGAACAAGGTTCTAAAGCGGTGCCCAAAGTCATCAATCCATCTTTCGGATATTATCAACTTTCCGACTGACTCGGGGGTCGATAATATTCTCAAGAGAAACTCATTTGAGTGTAGTATCGCGTAGCAACCATTGTAGGACTACTCCCACATAGTTCCCGCACTATATCCTATATAAGGCCAGGGTGGTGTTAAGGTACTACGGTCCCCAGTATCACAGACTCCAATTGAAAATAGTAAAAGTTTTCACGACTGCACTCGATCAACCGAACCATTTTCGAAAGGGTCTCAACTAAACGGTGATTCTCGAGTCGACTTGGTCGGGACTCACTCCCGGCAAGCCTCGTCGAATATCTCACCTTCCTATAATAAGGTCACTCAAGTCCGGGTTAGGACTTATCTCACAATAACAGGTATCCCCACAAGGTACAATGATATATAAAAATAATTAATAAAATATCATACAATAAACAAAATAGGGGTAACCCTTAAAAATTAGGAGGATCCCCAGTGAAGTCGCCATTTTCTGTTGCGGTTAGAATATGATATCAAATTATTAATTAATTTGAATCGCATCTTTAGTTCACAACCGCTCTTTGATTTATCCGAAGGAAAAGGTCAAAAGAGGAAAACCTAATTTTGCATCGTAAAGACAATGCGGGGAGAGATCTAGGTAAGGGGTTGGTTAAGCTCAGGGAAGGTACTAGCACCCTAAACTTCTGTAGTACTCTACAAGAACCTTTTGTTTATTGTATGCTTTTTTATATTTTATTATCTGCTTTAATATATATTGAGCTAAGGGATAGAGTGACCTAAAGACCTAAGGGTTAGTCCTAAGTTTACTCGGCAAGACGTCGCATCTTGTGCCTACATATCCTGACGGGAATGGAATCAGAGTAATTGTAGTTCCCCTCGAAAGGGAGGTTAGAAACTTTTTGACTGTGGTCAAGGTTTCAATGGGGAATAAACGTATCTTAAGGACACGCTTACGTGGAGTCTTAAAACTCCTATTTCTACGTTGAATTTGTTAAATGAAATTAGGGTTAAATTAGGGTTGACTAAATGTTCCACGGCGGGAAACCCTAAAACAGAGTACGGCGACCCTTTGACCTAAAGTTAGGGTAAAGGGCATTTTCGTCCACGGTGGGACACCTAGACTATTAGGGTTTGGAAATGGTCAAAGGTTAGGGTTATTGACTCGGCGGTCAAACGGCTAGACCTAATTCCTTCGGAGATGAACATAACGGTAAATCATGCAAAACATGGCAAATTATTATATGGCGGAAATTAAAGTGTGAAAAGTAAATAAAGCGGAAAAAGCGTCGCGACGATCACTCGCGTAAATTACAAATCCCAAAAAAATGCGAAATAAAAAATAAATCACGACCATGGCCTCGCGTAAATTACATCCATGGAAAATGTAAGAATAATAATGAAATAAGAGCGACGATTGCCTCGCGTAAATTACAACTATAAATTGGAGTGCAAAAATAAAGGATCAATAACCTATACAACTGAGAAAAAAATGTTAGGAATCTAAATTAACTAAATTAATTTATTAAAAACTAAATTAACTATAAATCATAAAAAACTGTTACTAACTATAAATTATAAATAAAAAAAAGGAAATACTAACTATAAGCTATTAAAATGTTTTTAATTATTAGTCATCAGAAAAAATATAATTTCAAGTTATTAAAAAAAACTAATTATAAGTTATAAAAAATGGTTTTTAATTATAAGTTTTATATAGATATATATAGATTTTTAAAAAGGTTTGTAGTAACTTTAACTAAATAATAGTTTTAATTTACAAACTTAGATTTAAATTTTAAAAAGGTGGTTTAAATTTGGAAAAAAAAAGTTTTAGTTTTAAGAAAAGATTTTAATTTTGGAAGAAAAAAACTTTAAAAGAGGTTTTAACTTTAATAAAAGAGTTTTAAATCTTGTTCAAAAAAAGCTTTAATGTTGAATAAAAGGTCTTAATGTTAGCTTTATGTTTCTTTTGTTGTATTTCTTTTTTTTAAAATGGTTTAATTAAAAATAATGCACTAACCTCTAAAAAAAGAATTTTGGTTCAAGAGGAGTTTTAATTAAGAAAATTCATTTTAATATTAACTAAATCTAAAAAGTTAGGAAAAGCTTACGGTAACGGCGACGGATTCTTGAGATGGGATTTGAAGCAGTTTCGGAAGGAGGACAATGATGAGAGCTTGAGCTTCTCTGAGTCGCGATGATGATGATTAACAAAGGAAGCTCCGTCTTCTTCTTCGAAGAACCGTCCCTTTTTTCTCCTTCTGGGTTCGTGGGTTCCTCCTTTCTTCTGATAAGTTGTGAGAACGGCCGCCGTTTTTTCTTTTTGTCTCATTCTCCCCTTTTTCTCAAATGCAACTCATGTTCATGTATATATAGGTAACAAATATGAAAAAAAGTGAAAAATTAATATTTTTTAAAAAATAATTTAAGTAAAATACGAAAATAATAATTAAATAATAAAAAAAACTATTTTTGTTATTTTTTTTATGAAAATAGAAAAGTTAGAATAAAAATAAAAGAAACAAAACAAAAAGTGAAGAAGGTGGGGTTCGAACTATCAACCTCTCACACTCACAACTCCTTACACATGGTCTCTTGCCAATTGTGCCATTTTATTCACTCAAAATAAAGTGGCACTAGAAACTATGTAAAGTTAGGACAAATTTGGGGTGAAACACAACGTTTGAAAAGTGTTGTTGTTGGTGAAACAATACAACAATTAGCAAAAGTGTTTTTGAAAGTGACTTATAAATTGAGCATTTTGTGTTCAAAAAAATCTCAACAAAATTGCATATTCTCTAAAATGAATTTAAGACACTTTTCGTTACATTTCAGCTTTTATCCATCTTGTGCAAACTCGAAAAGGCTGAATTATCCCGGGTATTCTTGCATAAAACTCTAAGATATTCAAGGATGCTTAAAATACTATAAAAAAGGTGATTTCTTCACGATTCCAGCCTCGTTCCATTTTACTTAAATTAATTTTTGAACACTAAATAGGTGCGAAACTTCGGATGAACCACATAAATATCTTAGCCGAATCATATATGACACCGCCGTTTATGACAATGGAGGATAAATTTCACTTTTAAAAGTAAGAGATATTGTTGTCTTCCTCCATGGAACCAATGTATGTCTTCAAAGTAATCACAATTATGTTTGACACTTTCGCCACACGTGTCAATCATTCACTCTTTATTTTGACCACAAAGTTCTTGCCTCGTTGAACCTTTACTTCTCTCATGACCTTGATCCCGCTGCTCTTTCCTACCTCTCATTCTTCAAATAATCATCTAAGGTATCACTAAATTTGAAAGTGGGTTACACTTCTTGAAGAAGGAGAAACATGTCAGATTTTTCTAAGTATAATCTTAGTTTTCAAATCAGTTGTATTGACACATTGTTAGTCTCATTTAATGTGTATGCTGAAACAGTAAACACATTGAAAAAATAGAAGATGTTAGGGAATAATGGGTAACGATTTTCTTTCGTGTTTTAACGAAACCGCTACAGGTATAGGACATGGTTTTAGTTTGATCTGTTCATTTACACTTGTTGGGCGAGAAGGCAGTGAAAGAATTTGGTTAGTGTTCCTTATAGAAACCATAATTGGTGTTGACGCATGAGTCTAAAATGTTGATATTTTATAAGGTGGTGTGGGGTGGACCTACAAGATTAGTACTCCAACACCCTAGTCAGTTATAAAGTATAAACCAATGCGAGATTTTATATCGGGTTGATCTTGAACTGAAGAGATATTTTGAACGAGCTGAGCTTTCGAACTGAAACAATGACTTATAAAGTAAATTCCCAAATCAAAATTTTAAAAGGTTTAACTTCGAATCCGAACAAGCAATCCCTAAAAGATATATTATTCAACCAAGATAAAAAAAAATTGTTGAATTTATAATAATACCCTTTAAAATACAAAAAAAAAAAAAAAAATCTCACTACACAAAAAGACTTAAGCGCCACAACTAAAATGTGAGAGAGAAAGTATGAATGTTAGAATGAGAGTGGAAGAACCTCTATTTATAGGCTAAAGGGTGGTGCAAAAAAGAATTGTTTTTGGGTCAAAATTAAATAGACAGTGGATTGATGAAACACCATGAACTCGATTAATTTATTAATTGGATTTTATTGCATTTTATTTAATTATTAAGTGAATTATATATTTTTGGTTGATTTTTGGTGAATGTGTGTGTGGTATGTGGCACGTGGTTGGGTTGGTGAGGATGACATAATAAATTAGAATTTTAATTAATTTTATAATGAGGAGAATAATTGAAATAGTATAAGTATTAGAAAAATAAGTAAAATAAGAAATAATAATTGATTAATATTATTTTGGTGAAAATTATATTTAATTATAAAATAAATAGAAAAATAAGGTGGTAAGGCCAAATAAGGATTGAAGAGATAAGTGAGGATAGAATATGAACAACTTAAACGAGCAAAAATATATTTTCTATTAAAAAGAGAGAAGTGTAGGAAGTTGAATTTTCACTGATCGTAAAATTGAGTTTAGGAGAAAAAGAGGCAAATGCTTGAGAGAAGGTAGTGCATTAAGGAAGAAGATGGAAACCAAATTGTTGAAAATTCAGGTAAGGGGAGAATTACTTCAATATCAACAGTGTCTTAACAATTGGGTAAGTTAAATGAGCCACACATGTCAAGAGAAATAATTAATTTAATCATACAGTGTGAAAGAACAAATTACACAGTTCATAGAGAAATATCTTTGCTTTCTTGTTGTCACGCCCTCAGTGGTATGAGAGATATTTGTCCTCTCTTTGAAAGAACCAAAATTATTATATTTCTTGCGTAAGTTGTAAGGTTCTTTAATTAAGTTTTTACAAGGGTATGTATAAGTTTATGATAAAAAAAAACCATAATTCCTTGCAAAATGATTTAAATTTTCTTATGTGGCTTTTATTGTCAATGAAATACAATTTGCTTCTATCACATTTGATGGGGTAATTGAAACTACCAATAGTAGAATGACAGTTTTAAAATTATTCTGCATATTTATTTCCCAAACTTATTTTTAAAATGTTATACATTTTGATAACAATGTTTAATGTATGAATTATAATTCAAATATTTTATCTAATTAATTATTTCTTTTATAATTTCAGCTAAGTGACATTACAAGTGAGCCTAATTCGTAGTTGATTGCAACAGCATTTTGTGGTGGTAGCAATATTTGATGTGTGTTTTATTAAGGAGATTGAACAAAATTGATATTGGTTCTATGTTTTTGTTATGTTGTCTCGTTAAATAAAAATTTATATTAGACTATTTTAAATTTTTGTTGGATTGTCACATTTAAGATAACATGTTTTGAAGAACACATTGTTATCATGATCAAGTTGAAAATGTTATCATGAATTTGATTGTATGGTTCCATTTTAACTAGATTTATATAATTATATTATACTACTTATTTATTTTTAAGTTTTTTTAGTATAATGATTACATTTAATACTTAATAACAAATATTATAATAAAAAAATATAGTGTAAAAAAAATTTAATAAAACAATATATAAATTTTTTAATATCATTATTTAAAAATAGTTGATTGACCAAAAACTAACGGATAAATATGGATACAAAATAAAACTTATTATTTATTGTGGAGGTTTCAAATTCCCACATAGTAGTTTAAAAAATAAATTAAAACTTGTATTAGCATGATGTTAGAGGGGGTTTAGGATTGTATCAAATTAAACTCTACATACTGTGGAGGTTTAAAACCTCCGAAAAACGTCCCCTGCAATTTGGTACCAGTAGTTAGCGAAATCCCACACATATATAGTATGGAAATCGTATTTTTGAGAGTTTTAAAAAAATTCATAAAATATGTTGTGGAGGTCATAAACCCCTCAAAATAGGTATAAAACCCCAACAATTCAAGCGTATTTTTTGTAGTGATTGGTGTAATTTATGAAGGGTAGTGAGTGATCCTCACCCTTATTTAAATTTTCTTCATTCTTGTGTTGTTCCGGCCTGGGACCAGCCTCACCTCGCGGCCCAGCCCAATAACGCACAGTCAAGGCCCAATATGAGTTGAGTAGGCTAGCTGGGCACGCGCCCCCCTCGACGGGCAGGGCCTACTCCCGCCGAACAGGACGATATGTCTCCCCCGCCCTCGCGTACTCCCCTCCACGGGGAGAGCAACGCGCCTCCGGGGAACCTCCCGAGCTCCCCTCCGCAGGGAGAGCAACGTGCCATGCGCACGTTCTCCACGTGCTCCCCTCTGTGGGGACACGTCACCAACCAACTGCTCACCTCCGAAAGAGCAGGTCAAACCCACTTTCCGGAGATCAAGGGACAGTTGGACTAGGGTGAAAACCACGTCCTGCTCTTCACTACGCCACGTAGGCCCTAGCAGTCACCTGGGTTGGGCCTGGCCATCCAGCCTAACGCAAGTGACCGTTGGCCCAGCGTTGGGGTCTCCCTATAAATATCCTCTTTCACAAGAGGGTCAGGTAATTCACTTCTTACCCACCTTCGTACTTTGCTCTCACTCTGCCTAATTCCTTACTTTGACATCAGAGTGTCTTGCAGGTACACCCCCCTTCTCCTCCTCATCACTAGTGAACAAGTAGCAGTCCAACAGTGTGTGGCCAGCCCGTGATCCCCTTCTGATCAGATCAGATCAGTGGCGCCGTCTGTGGGAACAGAAACTTCCCCGTTACTCCGAGAAGAGAACCAAAGTTTCACCAATACTCCACGATCATGGCTAGCCCACGCCACGATGATATCGTGCCAGACTTCATGCTCAACGCCCCAGCGAACAGCGGGAAGCCAACGGAGACTTCTTGACCAGCGGATACCGATGAAAAAGACGGCCAGACCGCATCTCCGTCGTCCGCAGAGCCGACACACCAAGCTTACCACCGGTCCCAAAGTCCAGCGGCGTTCCAACCCGTTCCCGTCCCCGCTGGAGCGGACCCAACCGTGGCCGCCCTCGTCGCGGCCATCAACCAGACGAACAAGCTATTGTTTCAACAGAACGCGCAGATTGGAGCGCTAGAACGCGAGGCCCCGTTGAGGTCCCCTCTGCGAGAAGACCAGAACGGGAACTCGAGGAGTCCCTTGCCTCAACCCAGGAATCGACGACCTCGGCTGGAGAGGCTCCAACCCGAAGCAGTACGGAAGCGGACGAGGTCCCCGACGAGACAAGTTCGTCAGAGACGACAAGCCAGAGCAGGAGCCCCGGTCGGGCCTCCCCGCATTGACCCCCCAGTCAGGAGGCCGAGGACCCGAGACCAAGTGCCTCTGCCAAATGGCTTGTCCCCCCACCCCCCCGGTCACCCGCTCTCAGCGACGAAGATGACTACAGGACTCCCTTGTCCCGCGAAATCATGGTCGCCCCCATCCCCCACGGGATGGAGAAGCCCCCGACGCTCTCGACATACGATGGCACCTCCGACCCGGACGATCACCTGGAAGACATCGAGGCCATGCTCGACTACCGAAATGTTTGAGGGGCTATCAAATGCAGACTATTCCCAACAACCCTGAAGAAGGGCGCCATGACGTGGTACAAGAGTCTCGAGCCAGAATCGGTTACGTCGTGGAGGGTCCTGAAAGACCTGTTCTTGAAACACTTCATAGCATCCCGACGCCATCCGAAGACGGAAGCCGCGCTCGGCGCTATAATCCAAGCTCCTGAAGAGCCTCTCCTAAAATACATCGAGAGATTTACACGGGAAGCAGTACAGGTAACGACGTCAAACGAGATGAAGCGTT
Source organism: Lathyrus sativus (assembly GCA_963859935.3). Classification (NCBI taxonomy): domain Eukaryota; kingdom Viridiplantae; phylum Streptophyta; class Magnoliopsida; order Fabales; family Fabaceae; genus Lathyrus; species Lathyrus sativus. The sequence goes on from CAWUDS030003277.1 coordinate 74,816, forward strand.
ACTTAATGGAGCAGGGTCTGCGCCGCGATTCTAAGTTCTACGAGGCCGTGGGGATACATCGACCAACATCTCTGCAGGACTTCCTCGACAGAGTCGCGCATTATATTCGATTCGAGGAAACTCAAGCAGCCAACTCCGCCCGAGACACGCGAGATAGGGAGACCCCCCGTGGGCACCGAGACGACGGAGCTTTGAGCCACCAGCATGGAGGTGATCGCCGACGAGAAGATCTCCCCCGCGAACAACGCGAGCAGCGCGGCCCCGCCGGCAGATTCACGGAATACACGACCCTAGTCGCTTCTCGCGAGCGCATACTAGCCGAATGCGCCAAGACCGAATTTATCCAAGGAGGTGTCCGCTTCCCCAGGCCGACGCCCCCCAAGCCCAACATGGACAAATCGAAGTACTATAGTTTCCACAGGAGCCACATGCACGTGACGGAAGATTGCATCCATCTCAAAGACGCGATCGAAATCCTGATTAAGGACGACCACCTGAAGAGATACCCCCGGGGTGGAGAGACCCTGAGGCAAGAAGCCTCCGAGGCCAAGAAAGTCGAAGAACTCCCCTCTTCGGACGGCGAGAACGGACTCCAGGTCGCCCTATGCGTCAGCCGCCCCGAGGATTGGTTCGCTAATAGAAAGTTCGGCCTCCCCGACGACCCTGACCTGCACGACGAACCGGTACGACCCACCAGTCGATGGGAATACTTCCCACGAGCCATGGTCATCTCCGGCGGCTCTACGAGGAACCTATCCATATGATCGGTTAAAAGAAAGTTCGAAGAACTCATCACGAACAACTCCGGGAAGATGAGCACGCTCGAAAAATTTCGCGGTCGATCCAACCCGATCACCTTCTACCTTGAGGAACTCCCCGGGGGCTCCCCCAATTCCAACATTCCCCTGCTGATACGAGCGAAGATGGCGAACTTCGATATCAGACGCATCCTCGTTGACGGGGGCAACTCAGTGGACATCATGTACACTCACCTCTTCACGACCCTCCAGCTCGACGAATCCAACCTATCCCCCTACGTGGGCTCTGACCTCCAAGGGTTCAACGAGACGACCACGAGACTGTGGGGATACGTGGAACTGAAAGTCACATTCGGGGAAGAGGAAACCGCCAGGAAAATCAACATCCACTTCCTAGTCATCGAGTGCCCGTCCCTCTACAACTGTATCCTGGGCAGGATGACGATGGTCGAACTCACCGCGGTGCCTTCCACCGTCCACCTAAAAATGAAGTACTACACGAGGCGGGGGGCCGTAGTAACCCTGAACAGGAACATCGAGGCTTCCCGGAGGTGCTTCGAGGCCGGGCTGAAAGGTTTAAGCACCATCGCTCCAGCAACTAAGAAGGCAACCCCAAATGTGACGCCGAAGAGCGAACCAAAGGAGCTCGTTGGATCCGTGGACCTCGACAGCCGCTTCACCGAAGAGCACGATCACGAAGAAGAGGCCGACGATGCCAACCAGCCCACCCATCCAGCGCGCCCCATCCCAGACGGTGAATTCGAGCTCGTGACACTCGGGGACGACAAAAGCAAAACCGGGAAGATCGGAGCCGGACTCCTAGACCTAGCGAAGAGACAGCTAGAGGCCTGCCTCCGCGAGAACGCCGACCTCTTCGCCTGGAGCGCCGCGGAGATGCCTGGACTCGACCCAGAGGTCGCCTGCCATCAGCTGTCCATCAACCCGACCGCAAAGGCCGTAGTACAACGTAGGCGTATACAGTCTCCCGAAAAGTCGGCGGCGGCTGAAAAAGCTGTAAAAGACCTCCTAGAGGCAAATTTTATTTCGGAAGCCCGGTATTCAACTTGGCTGTCCAATGTTGTACTCGTTAAAAAGAATAATGGAAAATGGCGCATGTGTGTTGATTATATCGATCTTAACCGGGCATGTCCTAAGGATGCCTATCCTCTCCCCAACATCGACAAACTCGTCGACAACTCCGCGGGCTTCAAGCTCTTGTCCTTTATGGATGCATACTCGGGGTACAACCAGATCTCGATGGCCGAGCACGACAAACAGAGCACAACCTTCATGACAGCGTCGGACAACTATTACTACAACGTAATGCCCTTCGGCCTAAAGAACGCCGACGCCACGTACCAACGGATGATGAACAACGTCTTCCGGGGGGAAATCGGCGACATGCTCGAAGTGTACATGAACGACATGATCGTCAAGTCCTACACGGAAGTCGACCACACGGCCCACCTCAGAAAGGTCTTCGACACAGCGAGGAAATGCCGAATGCGCTTCAACCCGGAGAAATGCACCTTCGGCGTCTACGCAGGAAAATTCCTCGGCTACTACCTGACGGAGCGTGGGATCGAGGCAAATCTGGACAAGTGCCACGCCTTTTCGGAAATCATCATACCCACCACGAAGAAATCTATACAATCCCTCAACGGCGTGCTCGCCTCACTTTCTCGGTTCATCGCCAAGTCGGCACAACACGCCTTCCCTTTCTTCAAGCAGCTCCGAAAGGAGACCACGTTCAACTGGACAGAGGAATGCGAGCAAGCACTTCGCCACCTCAAACACTTCCTATCTGAGCCACCAGTGCTGACACGACCGGTAACGGGCGAAACCCTATACCTATACCTGACCGTAGCTAGCGAGGTCGTCAGCGCCGTTCTCATCCGAGAAACCGAAGAGGGGCAAAAGCCAATCTACTTCACGAGCAAAGTCCTCCACGGTCTCGAAGTCCGGTACCATCTGATCAAAAAAGTCGCCCTAGCCCTCATCACCGCTGCACGACGGCTCCGACATTACTTCTTAGCATGCACCATCGTGCTCCGCACCGGCCAGCCCATTCGACAGCTCCTCGGACGACCCGACATGGCTGGACGCATGCTGAAATGGTCATTAGAACTATCCGAGTTCGACATCATCTACGAAGGCAGGAAAGCCCTCAAATCCCAAACCCTGACCGATTTTGTCGCCGAGATAACCTCTTCGCCAGACCCTACCACGGGGAGCCATAAATGGACTATTTTCGTGGACGACTCCTCCAACTCCACGGGCAGCGGAGCAGGCATCATCCTCGACAACGAAGAGGGCACCATCATAGAGGTTTCCCTCACGTTGGCTTTCCCGACGACAAACAACCAAGCCGAGTACGAAGCATTCCTGGCCGGACTTCGCTTGGCATCAGACCTCGGGGCCAAAGAAATTAAAATCTACACAGATTCTCAGCTGGTCGCCTCACAAGTACGAGGAGAATATCAGGAGAAAAATGACAACCTCGCCGAATACTTGGCACTCATTACCGAAAAACTGCAAAGTTTCAACTCCGCGGAGGTTCAACACTGTCGCGGTGAAATTTGGATACCAAACTATTGATTAGTTTGAATCTTCAATTCAATTTGCAACCGAACTTTGATTTGTCCAAAGGAAGGGATAAAGATCGAAATTCCCACAATGCAATGCAAATGCAAGGTTTAGAGAGTTATAGGTTCGGGGGTTGGTTAAACTTAGGGAAGGTACTAGTATCCTAAGTTTATGTAGTACTCTACAGGAACCTCTTGTTTTACGCTTGTTTATTGCTAAGGTTTATCTGCTTAAGGCTAAAAGGACCTAGGGGGTTTATTTCTAAGTATACTCGATAAGATGTCGTGTCTTATGCCTACATATCCTTACGGGAGTGGAATCAGAGTATTTGTAGTTTCCCTAAAGGGTTTGAGGAGTTCTTTGACTGTGGTTAAAGTTCCTACGGGTTTAGGGTAGTTGATTGATTGAGTTTAGGAGAAAAGATGAGTTGTCATTTTAAGGGAGATTTAACCGCCACAAGTTGTAGGAATGTAGTTTTTTGCATCATCTTAAGAGAAGGGCTCAAGTACTCGGATAGGGATCGACGAGGTACGCCTTTATCTCTCTTAAGGAAAAGTTCCTACGGGTTGATTGTATTGATGTGGGGTGGAGATTCTATCTCGCTTAAGATGATTAACATCTTTCCCTAATGTTTGAATATTGTATGTTGAGTTGTATTTGTTTGTTTCTATGTTATAAAGATAAATGTCCTTCCTATGGGGTAGGATCTACCTTAATTGATCAATTTGAATGGAATCAAAGATCGAGGGGGGAATGATGCAAATGTGAATGCATACGCACGATTGTTGAGATCATGCGCAGATTCTTCCTTTGGACGGATGCAAGGCGATAATATAAATTGCAGTAAATAAATTGTGGAAATAAAATCATACACATACGCATGAAAGCGCTAAAGTGTGTGAGAGTGAATGTGTCGTGAATGTGAATGTGTGCGATTGTTTACGATGTTGGTTCATTTTAGTCAAGATTGATTTTAAGGGAGGAGTTGAACTGATTTTTAGGAAGATGTTGAATTGATTTATTAGTTTTAGATAAAAGTTTTAAGTGATAAGTCAATTCTAAAAGGGGGACCTTAATCGAAGGATTTCTTAAAAAATGTCTAAGGAGTTTTATTTTATCTTATTAAAAAAGAAATGGTTTATTATTTTTTCATAAAAGTTGTCGTAAATCAAATAAATGTAACTTAGTTTATTTGAGAAAAAGTTTTCTAAGGTTTTAACTATTATTATTAAAAAACATACCAATTATTATATGAAAATATTGTCCTCTTATAGAAGAGAATAAATTATAATTTTATAATTTAATTATCTTATTATTTAGAAAAGGTTTTATGGTAAAAAGTATTATTAAACCTAATAAAATGGTTAAATAAAATAAATTGAGTGAAATAGAAATAAGTTGGTTTTATTAAACAAATAAAAAGTTGATTAAATAAATAGGTTAATTAATTTGTTTTGATTAAATAAAATGGCTAATCTATAAAAAGAGTTAATTAATGGTTAATTAATATTAATGGTGTAAACTGGATGGTTATTAGATTAATTATATTAAATATTAAAATGAATATAAGATTGGTTAGGTTTATTAAATTAGATTAATGGCGGATTAGTGGTGTGAGTGGTGATTTGTGTGTGGTGATTATGTATTACAACAAAATAATAAAAATAATAAAAGAAAAACAGAGAAAACCTAATTCCCCAAATTAACCCTCCCCCTCTCCGATCGCGCCCTCTCCGCCATTTCCTTGCTCGTTCTCTTCTTCTCCTTTGTTCATTGTTCCCACTATTTCTTTCTCATTTGTTCGCTTCTACCTCCATCTTCTTTGTTCATTACTCCTTCCCTTTCCTACACAACTCAAATAAAAAACCATTAAAAGTGTTAGCAAAAGAAATCTCACAGTTTAAGGATTTTTGCAGATTTCAAATGTGGTAGTGGGAAAGAGTCTGGCGATGCACGTGAAGGTGATCCGCAATGGCTTTGCGCGAGGGTTTTGGAGGTGGAAGGCGTTGGTTTCTACGACAGGCTTCCGGTGGTGGCTTGATCGGTGATAGATTCACGGCAAGGGCTTATCACAAGATAAGTTCTTATTTTTATTACAAACTTTAAGGTAGGATTTTTCGTATCTCCGTCAGTGTCTTTTTCTGGTGTGTCTCTTTCTGATTTATAGGCTCCCAAATTATTGAAAAGGGGACACCCCTGTTTATGGCCTTAAAGGCATTTCTGATTTTGGAAGATCATACCCGAGATTGCTTTGATTCTGTTTAATGCCTTTCAAAACGTGTTTTGTACCTTCTGTTTTAAACTCAAATATGTCGGGTCCTTGTTTTGGAATGTACTTCATTTCCTAGTATTGATAACTTCATGAGTCGAACTAATCAAAGTTTTGTTTTGTGCAGAGTCTGAGGCATTTAAAATTCATTCTATCTTCATTCCAACATGTTGCGCTTACTTTGGAAAGATCATAAGTTGTTGTGAATTTGGATATTGTCCTGTTTTAGTAAACGATCAGCTGACTAGCGGTTCTTTGGTGATTTGCAGCGGGTTTACAGCTGCGGCTCCATCAAATTCAAAAACTGTAGGTGAGGATATTTCACTCATGCTTTGAACAATGCTTTGAATTGTTGTTGGTATTGAATTATACATGTTCTTGCCGGCTTGCACTTTCTAACGCTTTGTCTCAGTTTATTTCATGTGCTTGTTGCAACTTTGGGGGCATGGTGAACCGTATGACAAGGAGAAGATTTGGCAATTCTCCACAGGCGAAGCTTTGACAAAAACGTGTCGACCTGCTTTTGATGCGGATTGGCGTGATGGAGCAGCTCCGATGTCGTAGGAGGTTGAAATGGAGTGACTCCGAGAAAGTTTCTTGACAGGTCTTTGAAGGCTTTGGCGTAAAAGGTGACTCGATGATGTCCAATTTCTCGAAGATAAGTCTTAGCTCCTTTACTCTTTTGGATATTGTTGTAATGCATATGATATTATGATGTATTCTTTGTGTGTGAAAATTCTCCAATGATATTCCCCATGTGATGTGCGGGTACTGGGATACTTTGACTGTGTATGTTGTGGTAACAACCATTTTCTTTTTTTTTCTTTTTTTTGTTTATGACGTTGAAACGAAATCGTATGCCTCGTTAGCTGCCTATCCACTCTTGCATGATGGTTCTGTGTTGTAGTGTGTATGTATGTGTGAGTATGTGAATTTCTTATCCTGATTTCTCCTTTTGAGACAGGTATGTTCATGAGTTTGAATGTCACAACTTAATGAGTACCGTTATGAGTCAAGCTCGATCGTGTTTTAATAGACTGAATCTTTGGTTTGGTATCAACTTTCAGGAGAAAACTGTCACCTGAAGTGTAATCAACGCGGAAGGGACCCTTTACCAGATTGCCAACGGGAGGAGCCCTTGAACCGATTAACGGAAGCTTCGATTCGGCTCTACTGAAGTTGTTGCAATTTTAACTCCTAATGTCTCATGAGGTAAGAAAACCGACATCCTGTAAGATATATAAGACTGCATTGGTCTGCCGAATATGTTGAAGTATCTCGAGTTAACAACCATATTCACCTACTCCCTCTTCTTGCAATTTGTTAATATTCCCTTCAATGTTTTGCAGAGAATTATATTGTTATATGCCGGTTTGCTGCCGGCTCGATATCCTTACAAACATATTCACACATTCCCTTTTGTGCAGAAATTCTGGTCTTTGTGGATTGCCTGCGAATGCCTGTGGTTCCATTGAGTTATATTCTGAAATTTATCGGTAAGCAATTGTGATTCCTGTCATGAATATGTGAAAAAGAAAATTCCCATAAAAATTAATGTTTTTTCTATTTTTGCTTTGAGTGAGTCACAGTGATTTGTAACATTGATCCATGTATGTAATCTCTTGCCCCTGTTTGTGGTTTGGCTGTTGGGACGGGTTCCTGCATTAGGGTCATTGGTTCTTCTTTGACGATCGAAGGTGAACTCGATCCTGTGACCTCTTGTGGAATTCTGTCACGAATCAGCCCTGTGGTTAATCTTAAACAAGAAAACTCTTGGGATTGTGCGGGCGGGATTGTTTGGTGAGTCAATGGTGCTTGCTACTGAGGCTTCCTGATTGTTGCAGATAATTAAAAGGTTGTTGAAAACTCATCATTTGTTGCCTTAACAGATCAGTAGCATTCCCTTGATTCTGCAAACCACCACCAGTAGCTGACACTGCTTGGTATTGCTGATTATGATTATTTCCAAGTAAAGCAGAATCAAGTCTATGCTGCATCCACGGTCATCAAACCAGCACCTTGAAAATTCAGTCTCAAAAAGCATCCTAGAACGCATACCAATAGAAACACGTGTATGGTACACAGCTTTGATATATTTTGAAAGGTGTACGACAAACTCGGAAGGACTAGCCCTTGGATTTTAGAACACTGTAAAACAATTATCAGTTGCAGAGGCATGGGCTGCAGCTGCAAGAAGCCCAATGTGCATACTATCGCTTGAAAGAACTGATGACGGCATAACAGATTAATGAGAGCTAACTGACTGACTTGATTTGTAGAGAGCTCTGTCATTGTCAATGTTGAGGGTACACTTGATGATGTTATTTAATTGTACAGGTTACGAGTTGGCCGTGGTAGGAGTTAATGAGTTAACCGTCCAAAGCTTCGTGCACCAAAGCTTGATCTTTCTTCTCTTCAAGGATTCCAATTGTTGTTGCAATGGATATGCACTTGAGTTGACGTCTGTTGTACTTGTTCTGTCTTTTCTAGGAAAAGACTCAAGTTCAGAGGCTGCCGGCTTGAGAACTCATGCTACATCAATAACGGGCGTTTAATAATTTTCGCTTCTGCTTTAACACTTTTGACCGCTATACATTTAACGATAGGTAAGCTATCTTTAGAGCTGATACTTCTATCTTCGGTTACCAAATAAAAACTGTCACTTCGAGAATATCATATGCCAATACCACGGTTATTGGTGCGTTAAATAAACCATTCGCGTACTGCCCAAAATGGTTATTTCCAAGCTTCTTCTAATATGAGGCTACCACTGTTATGCAGGTCGAAACCAAACGGAAAAAACTGGACGGGTCAGAGCCTACCGGGTTACCTGGAAATACTCGTAGCTAGAGTCTATCATTGGAGGCTTAGTGAGGGAGCGTCATCTACTATAAGTCTCCATGGACTCAAGATTTCTATACAAGGCAGATTGAGACTTCTTGTAGTTGTAATTTTAGTTTATAATTATGCGGAACCGCTACGTGACCGAACTGTAGTGAATTTAACTTTAGAGTTGTAAGAAGTGGTTATATGACATCACCCACCGCCTCTGTATTCTCCCGTAATTTGCAATGCTTTTTTGGAAATAAAACCTGTACATTGTTGTAACTAAGTTTAATAATATAACTCTTGCGTTGATGATACTTCCGTCGATTACTCCTCTATTCCTCACTTGGAAATTACTCATAAACAAATAAAGGAGTATTGATTGCCACTTTGAGGACTTTGGAGCCTTCCAAGTATAAACTAATCATGAAACATTCATCACAACAATGTCATGCCTCGATAAATAGAGCCATCCGGGCCAAATTTAGCACAAGAATGAATTCACGAGGTGAAAATCATTTCAACGCGAACGTTCAATACTATCCAGTATATGTGAGAATCACACGTGAGTAGGATGACGGTCGAGGGAGGGTGGAGTTATTGGTAGGTTTTGAATCTGTTTTGTGGTTATAACAGAACCCCTTGCACGTGAGTTTTTTTTAAAAGGATCGGTACTTTTGAATCCTGTAATAGAATTTGACAGACTTATTCATGCACCAAATCTTCTTAATATAAGCTCGAATTCTTGAATGGTGAACTTCAGACCCAAACGTACTAGTCACGCCCTTATGATACTTAGCTGTAAGAAACTATACCTTGATACTGCTGCACTAGCACGAGCTGGTTAGCCGTAAAACATAAATTATTAAAATAAAGTCAAATAATAATAGAAAATGCGCAAAAAGAGGTGGAATCTTATGGTCAAAAATTAGGGTGCGACAAACACGTCCCGCGCGAGCAGAACACCCGAGCCGATATTCTCTCAAAGTTGGCGAGCACCAAAAAGCGGGGCAGACACAAATCGGTCATCCAAGAAATCTTATCACAACTGAGCACCAAAGCGCCCGACGCCCCGCTCGACGTCCACGCAATGGAAGATACCAACTGTTGGATGTCACCTCTACACGCCTACCTCAGCGCAGGCCACCTACCAGCTGACCCTAAAGAGGCCAGCGCGATCAAACGACGAGCCTGCTCGTACGTCCTCCTCGAGGGCAAACTATATCGCAGGGGCTTCGCAATCCCACTCCTCAAATGCATTGACAACTCCCAGGCCGTAGCCGTCTTGGAGGAAATCCACGAGGGCATCAACGCGCAACACCTCGGAGGACGATCCCTAGCGAGAAAGGCCTTACGAGCAGGATACTACTGGCCCTCGATACAAATAGACGCGAGGGAGCACGTCCAGAGATGCGATAGATGCCAAAGGCATGGAGATATGCACCTCGCCCCACCGACCGAACTCAAATCCCTCTCCTCCCCGTGGCCGTTCGCCTGGTGGGGGATGGATATCCTCGGCCCCTTCACCCTAGGCTCCTATCAGAACAAGTATCTCATTGTGGACGTCGACTACTTCACCAAATGGATTGAGGCAGAAGCCCTAGCCAAAATCACGGCCCACAACATACTCCGTTTCTACAAAAGGAATATCCTCGCAAGATTCGGGGTCCCACTCGCCATCGTCACCGACAACGGCACGCAGTTCACCGACAAAAACTTTCGGGACTTCGTCACCAAGCTTGGGACCAAGCACCACTTCACCTCGGTCGAACATCCTCAGACGAACGGCCAAGCCGAATCTGCGAACAGGGTAATACTTAGAGGACTAAAATGCAGACTCGGCGACGCCAAAAAGGCATGGGTCGAGGAACTCCATAGCGTCCTATGGGCATACCGAACCACGCCTCACTCAACCACGGGGGAAACACCATTCTGCCTCACGTACGGAACCGAGGCGGTGATCCCGGTCGAAATACGCGAGCCATCCAGACGAACGGAAGCTCCCCTCGACACCGAAGACAACGACGACGCCCTAAGAGAGGAGCTCGACCTAGTCGAGGAGATTCGATCAGGAGCATCCCTTCGAGAAGCCCGGCTGAAACAGCAGGCCGCACTCCGCCACGACAACAAAGTCCTGAAACGTGACTTCCAAATCGGCGATTTAGTCCTGCGAAGAAACCAGAAGGACTCCCACGAGGGTAAACTAGCCGCGAACTGGGAAGGCCCATATCGCGTCCGCGACAAGACGGAACACGGGGCCTATTACCTCGAAAACCTACACGGGGAACAACCAGCTCGACCATGGAACGCCGAGAAGTTGAAGCGCTACTACAGTTAAACACTGCCCGCGACGCTCAGACGTCGCGACCACTAGGGGGGCGACATGGTACCGCCGCACCTCCTCGCGTCTCCTAACGACCAGAGAAAAAGCAAGCCATGCCTCTTGTGTGCGCGGGCAGAAGGCCTTGCTCGGCGGGGAACGCCTCGATCGAGATTCCCCGCCGCCGTACCAACACCGGCAGGACACCCAGCTCGCGATGGGACGTCCACGCTGCAGGGAGAACTACCCCCGAACCGGTCAGACAACAAAGCCGACCACCCGGTTAGTTCCCTACACCGCCGGAAACAATTGTCGTCGAGCTACCACCCTGGACAGGCCTAAAAGCATACTAAGCGTACATTTCAAACATACATACATTTCGAGCATACAAGTACGTGCAGAAATAAAACGAGCATAAACAAACATGCAGAAAACAAAACCGAGCGCACACTTAGAAAATTTTCGAGAATTATAAAAGGGCACCAGCCCAGCAGTTATGTTACACCATCAAGGGCACACAGGCCCGTCAAAACAGAACACAGAAATTATAAAAACATCGGCACGCAGGCCCAGAAACTACGAGCACGCATGCCCGGGAAAAATCTACACGTCCTCGCCCTCCCTTTCAGTATCCACAGTGACGACGTCGGGGACGACAAGCTCCGGGTCGACCACTTTCCCATCGACGATCTCGTGATAGGGCCCGACCCCGTCCACGACCAAAGCAACGCCAGAGTTGACGACCTGGAGCTGCGCGACAGCACTCTTAAACCCGACCTCGACGGCTTCCAGGCAATCATTCTCCAACACCCGAATCCAGGCAAGCAAATCAGCCCAAGTGATCATCCGCCTATCTCCCTCGGTCTCATCCTCGGCCGGACGAAGTGCGCTGTCTAGAACTTCCACGCAGACCCGCAATGCTTGCACCTCAGTCTCCGCCGCCCCCAACTTCTCCTCGATAGTCGCCACCTTTCCCTCGGCACCATCCGCCTGCTTGCGCTGATCGGCGGCGTCCTTTTGACTCTTTTCCAACTCTTCGGAGAGCCTCGCAAGGCGCGACTGCGTAAAGGTGAGATCCTCGCGCAGTTTGGTCAGCTCGGCGGTAGAGCAGCCTTCCTCGCTCAGGACCATCGCCGTAGTAAAGATCCGCATCATCGCGGCCAGATCCTCCGCCAAGATACGACGACGAGACTCTCGGTCCACATCCAGAACCGCCTTCACTTCACCAGCAGGGATCGTGGGTGACTTGGCCCCATGAAAATAGCCCGGGTGTTGATGGCAGGGCGGGACGACGTAGCCCTCCTCGGTAGACCCGGTCGTCAGATCAATCAGGCCACTGACCTTCTCGCTTCTTGGCCTCTTCACAGCTCCTTGAGATGAAGGAGACTGACTCCCCTAGGGAGACGAAGACAAGCTTTGACCACCGTGGACCACGGCCTCCTGCCTGATCATTTGGCTCACCCGCGTCTTCGGGACTCCGGCAACCCTCGAGGCGCGTAACTTCTTCACCCGCTCTTCGACAGAAGACATGTTCGCTGCAAAAAAATTACAAAAAAGAAGTTAGTGATAGACAAAACGAAAGAGTCACGAGAAAAGGGGAGCAACCCCACCTAGGTAAGCAAGAGCGTCCGCCTCCGAGGCACACCCGAGCAGGGTTTTCGTATTGATCAGCCTCTTCTTCGTCCGCACATTCCCCTCGGCGTCGAGAATATACTGACCATCAGGCGTCACCAGTCTCGACGGCGGCAGACCCCGCACAAACGCCACTATTTTCATGTAGGCGGCCATGTCCCCCGCATCAAGGGTCCCAGCCCGCACTATGTAACGGTCGGTCCCACGGTTAAAATGCTCTGGGGTCCACAGCAAATGCACCTTCGGGAGCCACGCATCAAACCGCTGGCCATCCACCACTCGCTCCCCCTCGGCGAAAAGGGAGTCCGACCCTTCCCGTGTGATCGGCCTCACGAGGAAGAAGAGGCCCTTGAAATCCCAAATGGAGTTGCTATACGTCTTAAAGAGCATGGTCGGCTATTTGAACGAGACCTAACCCTGCCGGTCGTTCACCGTCTGCCGTTGCAGATGAAAAATGCGGAAAAATAAAGGCATTGTGGCTTCGACCTGGAGAAAGCTGCACACCAGCTCGAACGCACGGATAAAAGCCAGCACGTTGGGATGCAATTGGAACGGAGCCAGACGCAGCCAGTTGAAAAGGCCCAAGTGAAAATCGAAGAAGGGGAGTCTGAGTCGGGCCTCTTTAAAATAGAACTCGTGCATAGGGAACGTCCGCCGTCCATAGCTCGAGCAGATGCGATGATGTTCTTTGGGACGGTACACCTGCCAATCCTGTGGATCCCCCTCCTCCCGGTCCTCCACAGTGGCATAGGCACCAGACACATCGAGCGCGAAGCAAGAAGGGGTGGACAAAGGCTCTTCGGCCACCCACTCCTCGACGGGGAGAACCCGCTCGTCAAAATCTGGGATCTCGGGCTCACTGTCTTCGACCATCGTCCCATGTATCAAGGCCGACATTAACATTTGAAAAGCAGAGGATAACGGTGAATTCGATGGCCAAGATCAAATCCACCCTTCCACCACAGGTCAAGTGAAAGGGCGACGACGACGGCTAACCGGGCAGACCCCGAGGGGGAACTCCCCGCCACGTCTCCACGGGGCATTCAAAGCTAACCTATCGCCCCTCCCCGAGGGCTTCATCAGAGAAAGCGCCCATCCCCGGGGCATTCATCGGAACAGTCGATCCTCCCCGGGGCATTCATCTAAACAACCCTAAACATCCATCGAAGACAGCAGAAACTCGCATCTCTCCTCGGGGCATTCATCGTGCCCCGACCACAGACCCAAAGTAGACAGCGAAAATAAAAGAAAAGAGGAAGAAAACTCGCTTTATAAACGGCGAGGGACGAGATACGAAACTAACGGCGCGGCGGCGATTCACAGCAACAGCGGACGGGGAAGAATTACGGAGCTTCGCATGTGAGAAAGAAAGGGGAAAAGTAAAAAGTGCACGGGGACCCCCATATTTATAACCCGACGCAGAACTCGAAGCGACACTAGGCTTTTGAGTACCTTAGGGTAGCCGCCCTCACGCCCACTCGGTACATGACACGTGGCGGTAAGCTGACAGTCGCATCCCTTCAAATGCCTTTGCCCTGCGCACCCAGCGACAGGAAGAGACCCTCGCGCACGCGCGCCCTGCCGAGCACAAGCCGGCGGGCCACACGCCTCACTATCTCTTTCCCCGAAGCAACGACCTTAAGTCCTCGCTCTCCCGTCGAAGAGCTTCGACTTGGGGGCACCTGTTCCGGCCTGGGCCCAGCCTCACCTCGCGGCCCAGCCCAATAACACACAGCCAAGGCCCAATATGAGTTGAGTAGGCTGGCCGGGCACGCGCCTCCTTCGACGGGCAGGGCCTGCTCCCGCCGAACAGGACGACGTGCTTCTAAACGCCCTCGACGCTCTCCCCCTAGTCAGGCAGAACAGCCCTCCACGGGAAGAACCCTCATACCAACGAGCAGGACGATATGTCTCCCCTGCCCTCGCGTGCTCCCCTCCACGGGGAGGGAAATGCACCTCCGGGGAACCTCCCGAGCTCCCCTCCGCGGGGACACGTCACCAACCAACTGCCCACCTCCAAAAGAGCAGGTCAAACCCACTTTCCGGAGATCAAGGGACAGTTGGACTAGGGCGAAGACCACGTCCTGGTCTTCACTACGCCACGTAGGCCCTAGCAGTCACTTGGGTTGGGCCTGGCCATCCAGCCCAACGCAAGTGACCGTTGGCCCAGCGCTGTGGTCTCCCTATAAATACCCTCTTTCACAAGAGGGTCAGGTAATTCACTTCTTACCCACCTCTGTACTTTGCTCTCACTCTGCCCAATTCCTTACTTTGGCATCAGAGTGTCTTGCAGGTACACCCCCCTTCTCCTCCTCATTACCGGTGAACAGGTAGCAGTCCAACAGTGTGTGGCCAGCCCGTGATCCCCTTCTGATCAGGTTAGATCAGTTTTTAAAAAACTTGATGTATGATTATGGGAAATTAATGATGACGATGATTCTTGATGTGTGGCTATACATTCGTGATGTAATGATTGTAGAAATTAGTATGTGAAATCTGATTGTGGCATTGCTATTGTTGATGTCTTATGTTGATGATGATGAACATGAAAGTGATTTTCATGATGCATTATTGCTCATGTTAAATTGGTGAAATTAGATGTTAATTGGTAGGTTAAGGATGTAATAACAGTAAATAATTGATATAAGATGTGATTTTTAAAATAAGTTGTTATAGCATGTTAGGGTGTGTTTGGGTGGGTTTTAGGAATAATTGGTTTTGCTGAACATGCTGTAAAACTAATAATTTTGAAAAATAGCTTATGTCAATCGATTGATCCTTCTAAAATTTGAAAACTTGAAAGCAATTAGTCGATTGTTTGGGAGAATAATAAAAGAAACAAAATGTATAGGAAAGTGAGAACAATCGATTGATGGGTGATGACAATCGATTGATGCTGTTAAAAAACGTGAAAAATAGGCCTGGGAGTGAGAACAATTGATTGATGGTCCCTTTCAATCAATTGCATCTGTGTAATTTTAGTTAAATATTATTTTGATCATAACTTGAGATTCACAACCCTGTTTTAGGTACGGTTCCAAACTTTGAAAGCTAACGCGTAATACTTTTCTCCAATAATATTTTAGGGATGTGAATGTGAATCAATGATATAAATATAATATTTTCTTTAGATTTAATATTGTGAATGTGTGATTGCTATGTTGCATGTTGTTTATGGTTCGAATGGGGATCATAAACATGTTGTTGTTATTGTTGCATAAATATTATGTCATACATCATCTGTGTTGTTGTTGTGAAAGATACGAGTTACGAGTCTAGAAGGGTGGACGAGTAACTTGTCTCGAGTCTAGAAGGATGGACTTAGGGTTTAGAAGGATGAACCTGGTTCTTATGACGAAAATGGTTCGTCTGAAGAACCATCGTTGATTGGTACCATATGCATATTGTCGATGTTGTGAGTCACATTGCATGCATATACATATTATGATGGAAAATGTGTGAGATCGTAATTGTGTGGTTTGTGTATTAAATGTGTGATGTGCTATGTATTTATCTACTCTCGCATTGTTTATGCCGTTTTATATGGAAGTTTATTTTCACCCCTTTTGTTTTATGTTGTCCACCATGGACCTCTTGCAGATAATCGGGAGTAGAGTTTTGTTGCTGTGAGTGGAAGATAGCTTCTTAGAGCTTACATTCGTTTACTTTATCATTTTATCGCTTTTAGTCGGATAATACTCGGATATGTAACATTTTTACTATGTTTTGAGTTAATGTTTAATTATGTGGTTTAAAGTCCAATACTTTATTTGCGAAACTAAATTTTGAATGTGTTTTGGATGATTTTCTGCTACTTGTTGTCAAATGTGTTGATGATTTTTTGGATGACTATTGTAATAACACCTTAAATTGTCTATTAAATATTTTAATATACATTTTGGGGTTTAAGGTGTTACAATTGACACTTATTCCAATCGACTAGATGACCTAAAAGTAACCAATTAGAATATTAAAAAAAGATAAGAAAAGATTTAGAGATGTTGTCCCAAAATGATTAAGGACGATTATTGCATTGACCCAATCAATTCGGTATAAATGCCAATCGATTGGACAATATAAATTTTTGTCCAAAATCATTCAAATCGTTCTTGATTCAACTAACATATTTGCAACAAAAAAATTAGGGATATTTTCTTAAGAAATAGAGGCTTAAAAATATGTTTTTAATGTGTGATTTAACTGTATAATTTTACAAAAAAAACGCTTTGTGTTTTTACAAAGGACAATTTACTCAGACGCGATAGAGCGAGCTTTCACACTTCCTCCATTTCACATTTTGAAACTTCAAAAATTGTCAATTAAAACAATCAAGTAGGCACTTGCTTGAATCTTTTTGGAGGCGAGGCTTGATATTTATTTCAATTATGTACCATCATCAGAGGATTAACCCTAACTTATCTACTTGCATCTTTAACCGTTTTGTCATCAACATGTTGTCATCATCAAACGAACAATGAAAAGGCAACATATTAAAAATTTATTGGGCTTTGATCAATTGTCTTAAATATCCTGCAAAACATATTTCCACGGATTCATCGAAATTGGTCATAAAAAGAGAGAGAATGGAATCGTTGTTTATCAATTTCTATGATTCAAAAGTGTGATGATAAACCAAGATTCAATGGCAAACTTTAATGACTGATTTGGTCTCTTGATGCTCTAGTTTGGCAGAGGGAGATATTTGTGAACACTTTGGTACCCAAGTCAATGGCAGTCGGAAGTGAAAGGTCTCTAGTATTAAAATAATGTGTGCAAATTCGAATTTTTATTCAATAAAGACAAAAATATTCTTTTCAAATACATAAAATTAGGGTGTCCTGAAAGATAATGCCATTATATAATATTATATTTTGAAGTAACTATAAGATTACCCTTGATGAATCCAACTTTATCATCTCTTACTTCAAGAAGAACATCAGCATATTCCTTAGCATTGCTGGTCTTTCTCCTCGAATCTAAATCTTAAATTGACAATAAGCTGCAATCTAATTTAAGTACATATCATACAGTTCAACAATAATATCTTTAGATATAGTTGCAAAACTTTTAAGTCATTTTAGAAGTAGTCCCATATGCTATGGGAACAGTGAATTCATCATGACATGTATTGTAATTGATAAATACACTAATGTCCTCAGTTATATGATTAAAGGCTTCAAAATCAACAATCCAAGACTTTTCCTTTGGTGAATGACATGAAGAAGAATTTAGCTTTTTGTGCAAGAGTAGCATTAAAAGGATGTATTATTATTTTTAAGAGTTGGTTGGAGCAATTTCTGAAGTGTATCCATATGCTCTTTGCTTAATAGTAACTGAATATTCTTCATTGGCAACTGGCTTTCATCCTCTGTCACAAAAGATGCAGACCAGTATATGATTTGAAATTAACTCCAAATCAGAATCAACAAGTACATCTTTGATTTTTTTTTATCAAACATTACAAATTCAACCCACTAATTTTTCCATTATAAGCTATCAGCTAAGCTAGTAAGTTCATCTACTGTAGCTTAAGTTGCCAAACCAGATATCTCTATCAGAAAAAAAAATGAATGAAAAATAAACAAATAAGGAATGGTTACGTATAGGAAGTACCACTTTTCACAGGAGAAACAAAGATTTGATCTAATGTTTTATACAGCCACAAAAAAATCCAATGAATACATATAAACACTCCCAACAGAAGATGCTGCTTAGTAAAGCTTTATTCTGGTGCTGATGGGGCTCCTACAGATGGGACACGTCAGCAGATCTTGTCCACATTCACAACATGTCTGTCATGTAACAAAGAAATCATAAGCATTAGATCCCAGGCAAGAAAAAAAAAACATTTGGTCTTTAATAAAGAAAGAATACTCATTTGATCCTCAAAGAATCTCAAATGTTGATTAAAAACTATTATGATCCAAATTTGAGATTCTTATGAACCTAATTAGAGTATTTTTATTGCTTATGAGCCAAGAGTTCTCTGTTTTTTGAAGCAGACCGATTTGTAAATATGCTCTTGAAAATATTGCTTTTACCTGATGCCCGCATCCGAAGGCCATGTCTTTTGGATTGCTTAAACATATAGGGCAAATCTGCACAAGACCAATTTAATTTGTTAGTTTTACAGTTCGGGAATATCTAATAATAAATTAATGCTGCTAACATGAACCATTTCAAAGTCAATCCTTGTATTAAACATATAAAATGCACAGCAAGCAACCGGGAAATAAAATTATGCAAATAATACAACCTGGATGATGCATGACAGTTGACAATTTGACAAGTACCTTTCAGATTTAGTCACATTAAAAATAAAATGGGTAACCCGATCACTCAACTGAACATGTAATTGACGTCATTAATTCATATAATTTAAGCAATCTCCTGTAACATTCATGTTTGAACCCAAAAGACCAGATCAAGAACATGACACGTTTTTATTAGAAGCATTTTGTAGGTTGTACCTGATTTTCATAAGTAGAACTTGGGGCGGAAGGAGCTGCGCCAACTAGTTTGCTGTCGTCAGCGTAAGAAGGTGCACTACGCTCAAAACTAGCAGCGGCATGAGAAGGTTTTGAAGCACCAAAAGACGCTGAACCATAAGGTTTTGAAGTGCTAAAAGATGCTGAACCGTAAGATGGTGTTGGGAGTGCAACTCTCTGAGGAGCACTGGCCTTCAGGCTACTGTTTGAGATAAATAAGCACAAAATATGAACAAACTTTTGTCAGAAACAAACTTCAAGATTTGTGTTTTTTTTATTTTTAAAGAGAGAATAATGCTGAAGGTATTGAATCAAAACTTACCCTAATAGATCAAGCTCTATTGCGGCCTTATACTGAGAAGGAATTTCCATCAATGCTGCGAGAGCAAATGCTGCCTCTTTTCGTGAAGGAGGAATGTTTTTTGACATAATTTCCGTGAAGTTCACAAACTAAAGAAGCACAAAGAGAATTCCACAAAAATTCAGGGGATGAAATCCAATTATTTAGAACATTTTAACTAGTATTATTAACCGATCATGTCATTATTTACCTGAAAATTATCGAAGACTCTGGCTGGCATATTGTCATCAAACTCCTTCATCATGTCCCAAGGTCCATCTCCAACACCGACCAATATGATCGAAAGAGGAAATTTACTGCAACAAAGTAGATAAGTAAGACAAGATATTTAAAAATAGAGCATTATTAAGAATAACCTTGGAGCATGATCAATCACCTGGCTTCAACAATGGCATCCACAGTTTTTTGTTCCTGTGGACTAAGCCTCCCTTGATCAGTGTCAATACTTCTTGTAACCTGCACCAAACAAAGTCATGTACATATATAGCATAAGATGTTTTGAAAGAAAATCAAATCAAATCAGGAAAAAACCAGTCCCAACAAATAAGCAAACAAATGATCAGGTGGGGAATAAACCAAAAGTATCCACACTTAGTTGTTAAAACTTTGGTGGGTGAAAATGAACAATGAACACCCTGTTTGATTTTGTTCATATTTGAAACTCAACTACTTTTTCCTTTGAAACGATATAAGCACAAATGGAGAAAGTAATAAGCAATTCAGTCTTTATGATATGTTCAAAGATAACCCAATACATACGGGATAGAGAATAGAATACCTGACCATCTGCAATTATCACCAAAACATGATATTGGCCTCCACTCTGCTCAACAATTGTCATGGCCATTTCAACAACGGGTGCAAAGGATGTAGGGCCTGATGTTAAGACATAAGTATGATTAGCTCAGTAATACAATATTTATAATATGAATAAGTAGAATACCCACAAGAACCACAAGATAAGTAGAAGATGTATAACCTGCAAGTCGAATATTGGGAACAATTTCCCTATACCGGCTCAAAACTTCTTCAAATCCATTGCAAAATCTTTCGTCTGGATAGAAACTAAAGACATCTTGATCATGTGTTGATGCTGCCATGATATCACAGTAATGCTTGTTAGCATATTTTAAATCACAAACAAAAATAACAATTAAATTTCTAAGTTGAGAGAACTTCGAGAGAGATACCATCCCCAAATCCAAAACAAGGAATCAAGTTATCCTCATCAAATGCGGCCAAGGTTTTCCCAACAATGGATATTGCTTGTTCATAGGGATTTGGACCATTCCCGATGTGATGCAAACTTTTTCTGTTAAATGAATGCTTTCCTGAAAGCAACATCAAGCTGAGCATATATTTCACAACAGTATAATGCATAAATTAAAATCTTAGCTTAGAAAAATACATATTCATAAATATGGCCTAACCTGTCCACTCATTGCTTTTGGTGAAATCAATTCCAAGAATAAGATTGGAAGACTCGAGGCCTGCACGTGCAAGAGCCTCAGTCACCTGTAATGAAATATAATTATAAAAAATACTTGAGTACTAAGAATTGAAATAATGATAAAGAAAAATAGTTTTCCCAAAATAAAAAGATGAATAAGTAGCATTGTCAGTGAGAAGGAAATTTAAAAATTGCGAGACCACATTGTTTTCAGCAAAGCCATGCCAAGTCACATGAATATCAAGACGAAAATAGTAAAATCATGCATTGCCCTAAATTCATCAAGAAGAAGAAAAAACTTAACATGCAGGGCCATTCTCTTTCCTCTCAGTGAATGCAATTTAGTGAACTTAAATGGCTAAAAGGGGGAGCAAGATGAGGTGACAGCCATTCAAAGGTATTTTGTTGGGAAAGCACAAGATATGCTATTTTAAAATGTACCAAATGTCGAATTCTAAATGAATCTATCTCAGAGAATCATCACCATCCTCTAAATTAAATATAACAATCAACCGCAGTTACACACTGTTGTTATGATAATCTATTTTAATCTCCTAAATGCCAGAATATAATAAATAAAAGCTAGAAGAATCTTTTAATCGACGTGCAAAGCATCTTTTACCTCGTCTATGGAGTTATAATTATCCGCAATCCTTGAGTATTTCCTCTCTAACTTTCTCTTATCGTCTTGACGGGGCACTCTACCACTAGTATGAGGCTCATGGTCATAGTTTTGAGGAGG
The DNA here is from genome assembly GCA_963859935.3 of Lathyrus sativus. Taxonomy (NCBI): domain Eukaryota; kingdom Viridiplantae; phylum Streptophyta; class Magnoliopsida; order Fabales; family Fabaceae; genus Lathyrus; species Lathyrus sativus. Next base: position 96,248 of record CAWUDS030003277.1, read on the forward strand.
AGGAGGAGGCCGGGTATCATAATACGGTTGATAAGAAGGCTGTTGTGACTCATAAGTATATGGATAACCACCCTGACCGTAACCCGAGTGAGGATCAGGATATGAATTCCAAGAAGAAGCAGAAGCAGATGAACTTGATCGCAAAGATGAATCCTGCCTCAAATTTTCCTCTTTAGAACTTTGACCCCCCATCAACTTAATTCTCTGAAAAACACCAAAACAATAACAGTAACAACACCAATTCCAATTCCTAACAACGCCCCACTTATCTCCTAACAAAATCCAGCAGACAGAGAAAACCAATCCAAAACCAAAAATCCAACTAACAAATTGAACTCAAAAGTCAATTCTAAACTTAATAAACTGATAATCGGACTTAAAATCAATCCAAAACCAAAAACCCAACTAGCAAATTGAACTCAAAAGTCAATTCCAGACTTTATAAACGAATAAAGGGACTTAAAACCAATATAAAATTCAAATTCCCCACACCCCTCTTATCTTTTTGACAAAAATCAATAGAAAAAAGTTCAAAATTAAACTTAAAATCCAATTCCAGACACTATAAATGGATAAATGAACACAAAGCTATCTTGTTCAAGGTTGAACTTCACCACTTTCCCCGCAAATTCTGAATTTATGAAACAGACTAATTCATACAAACTTCACCGACTCAAAGAAGCAAACTCTCATTAAGTAACCTTTTAAATATATTCAAAAAAGAAAACCTCATTAAGTAACGTTTGAATGCAAAAACAAACATAGCCGCCTTAAAAAACTTCAAATACAATCAACACACGCAACCTCTATTTGGTAACCAAAAGCCATAAATGTACAAAAACTCGTTCAACACTACACCGAAAAAAAATCGATTAAATTAATTAACCCTAAATAACAATTCAATTTCAACACAACTATCTAACAATAATCATGTTTATCAATTAACACGCTTGGAATAATCAAAAATCAAGATTACTAAAAATGTTAATCCTAATCATAATTGCTATTTATGAGATTAACGACATTGTGTTACAGCGAAGAAGCAAGAGATGCGAAAGCGATAGGAGATTGGAATGTGGATATACCTGATTCTGAAAAGTGGATGATGAACATGGTGGTTGGAATATTCTGGAATCGCGGTTTGAGTTAAAAAGCTCGATGCAGAGAGAGAGAGAGAGAGAGAGAGAGAGAGAGAGAGAGAGAGTATTGAAAACGCGAAAAGAAGCGAGTGAAAAAGCTAAAAGATTGAAACGCGCGTTTTTGTTTGTTATCGGATTATTTTTTTTAAAAACCAATAATGGTTGTTTGGTAGTGACGGAAATGATGGAGATGGAAGATGGGAACACATGGAGCCTGCACTGCAGTTTCTAATTCTATTATCCATTTTTAAATGGAAGTAAATATGTAATAAAAATATTTTTTAATGGCAAATTATTATTAATTACAAAATATAATTAAAAAATAATTAATGGTAAACTAAAAAGTGAAAAAAAAATTTAATAAAATTAACTAAAATGCAAAAAGTAAAACCTAAAAGAGTTTAACTTTAATAGTTTTCCATTAAAAGTGTATAACGGTTTTACATTTTTTTCAAATAAAAATACATCATTCAATTATATCGTATCATTAACTTAAAATTATAGTCTTATTAATAAAATGTATTATTGTGGTGGTTGATTGACATTATAAAATTAAGTTACACAGATAATATATATTCTATTTTTTAGAAAGAAAAGTGGTGAGTTACCATGCCCGTTGTTAAAATATAAGAAACAAGAATTTAATTTTTTAAATTTTAAATTATTTTTACTTTATGGAATGCCCATTTTAAAATGTATTTGAATGCATGCATATTTTCTATGTGAAGTTAAATGAAAAAAAATGTTTATGTATAAATTTATTAAATTGATAGTCGGAGTAAATGATACGATTTTCGCATTATTGATTCAATGTGAATTTTTTAAGAGAGACTTGTCACATCTTCATCCAAAATCTTAAGACTTTAGGTAAATGAATTATCTCTCATATAATTCCAATATTCTATACATTCATAAACGATGTGTGAATTTAACCACTTATATTTAAACCCAGCATTCTTCCCCATAAGTTGAGTCCTCCACATCCTATAACAAAATTCAACACTAGAATAATACTCCATAACTACAAGAGATAAAGACGCCACATTTCCGTCCAAAACCATAAGCTTATAGGTAAATAGGTCTTCTCTCTTATAAATCTAGTATTTCTCTCATTCATAGGCGATGTGAGACTTTTGTTGGAAATTCAACCATAACCTATGGAGAATTTCACTCAATCAATATTGATCTCAAGATTGTTTCAACTAACGTAATGATAATGAAATAAAAGTTTAGAAAGAAAGAAAGAAAGAAAGTAAACGTTAGAGAAGAAGAAGATGAACAATTTAATGCAGAGAACCCTCTGCCCACGAATTGGGGAAATTATGTTATTTCACTTGCAACTGCAAATTTTGAATTACAAAATATGATGAGATGAGATGTTTACAAAATAAAGGTTTATCCCTATTTATAGATTTAGGTTAGCTTGCACCCCAAGCCAAAATCCTAACTATAAAAGCCCAAAAATATTTAATCTAGTCTTTCTAAATTAAATATGATCTTTCTAAATCAAATCTAATTTTTCTAAAATAATAAATTACATATTTAACGCACCACCTAATTCATTGTGTCTAAACTATCTACATTCATCATAGACCTTAACTTCTTGAACACTTCGACTGATACTCCATTTGTTATGATGTCTGCAATCTGATTCTCAGTTCTGCAATGTTCCAAGTTCATCTTCCCTTCTGCTACCTGCTCTCGAAGATAATGGAACCTCATTTCGATGTGCTTTCTTCGACCGTGTGCTATTGGATTCTTCGCCAAGTTGGTAGCTGACAAGTTGTCGATCTTCATGGTAATTGTTCCATGACTCTTCGTTGTGATCTCTTCGACCAGGTTCACCATCCAGGTTACTTAATATGCACAAAGAGAATTCAGCTACTGGCTCCTTTCTCGAACTCTAAGCAACTGGTGCACCACCTAGCATAAACACATAGGCAATTGTGGATTTTATATCCTCAACATCACTACACCAACTAGAGTCGGTGTATCCCACTAACTTGTATTCTTTTCCTTCATCAGCTGCAGGAAACAAAATGCCATAGTCGAGAGTCATTTTCAGATGCCTCAGTATCCTCTTCGCTGCTGCTAGGTGTGGTACCTTTGGCTTATGAATGAATATACTTACTATACTTACACTTTATGCTAAGTCAGGACTTATGGGACAAAGGTACCGAAGTGACCCAATAAGTCTTCTATATTGGGTTAGGTCGACACCATCTTCATCTGAATCCTTCGATAGTTGCAATTTGGTCTCAGTTGGAGTCGAAGTTGGGTTACAATCTTGCATCTCAAATCTCTTGAGTATTTCACCTGCATATCTTCTTTGGTGCATCATCAAACATCTGCTACTCTTGTAGAATTTGATGCCAATGAAATATGAGAGATTTCCCAAGTCTGACTTTTCAAACTCCTCACTCAAGTTATGTTTGAAGTCTTCGATCTCCTTCTTGCAACTTCCTGTTATCAACAGGTCATCAACATAGAGGCATAGTATAAGTAATTCACTACTGCTTCTTCTTACGTACACTCCATGCTCAGTCGAACACTCACAAATTCCTTCTCCCTTAAGAAGCTGTCAATTTTCTTATTTCAATCTCTTGGAGCTTGCTTAAGTCCATACAGGGCTTTATACAGCCTGTACACCTTTCTTTCTTCGCCTCGTTTCACAAACCCAGCTAGTTGTGCAACATAAACTTCTTTGTCTCACGTCCATCTGACATGTGTGGCAATGGTTTATATTTGCTAGACCAACAACCAATCTGATTGTTTGGATCCTAACAACAGGTGCAAAAACTTCGTTGAAGTCGATTCCTTCCTTCTGAAGAAATCCTTTTGTCATAAGTTTCGTCTTGTGTCGAGTTACTTCTCCTTTAGGATTCACCTTCACCTTGTAAACCCATTTCACATCAATTGCCTTCTTGCCTTGAGGCAAATCGACAAGTGACCAGGTGTTATTGACTTCGATGGATTCTAACTCCTCATTCATTGTTTTCACCCACTTCGAATCTTTCAATGCCTTAGCTGTATTGACTGGTTCGACATATGCTTAGAAATCATAGTGTATTAGTTCACCTTCTTCATCGAACACATTATTTGATGTAATCACACATTCTTGCAACCTCCGTCTTATTCGTCGAGGTCTGCTTGGGCCAACTTCATCTCTGACTTGTTCCTGTCGAACTTAACTTTCAACTTCAGTGGCTGTTTTTTCACAAGAGATTCTCACTAAATCCTTCTTGACATTCTTAGTCCAATCTAATTCTTTAAGCTCATTTAAGATCACGTCTCTGCTGATCAACCTGCTTATTCACTGGGTCAAACAACTAGTAAGATCATCTTATTCGACTTATCATCAAGCTTCCTTCTCAACTGATTTGACACATGTTTATGTGCTATAGATCCAAACACCTCCAAGTGACTGAGGCTAGGCTTGACACTAGACCAACATTCTTCTGGTGTGATTCCTTCAAGCTTCTTCATCGGACATCTGTTTAATATGTATGTTGATGTCGAAATCGTTTCTCCTCATAATTCTTTGGGTAGATGTTTTCCATTCAACATACTTCTCACCATGTTCATGATGGTTCTGTTCTTTCTTTCTGCAATTCCATTTTACTGTGGAGTGTATGGTGGCACCACCTCATGCACAATCTCTTCTTTTTCACATAATGCATCGAACTCTTTCGACACATACTCTCCACCACCATCACTCCTCAAAATTTTCAACTTTCGACCACTCTGTCTTTCGACCATAGATTTGAATATGGCAAACACCTCGATCACATCACTTTTCTTCTTGACGAGGTAAGTTCATAGCTTTTGACTGTAATCATCTATGAACGTGACAAAGTATCTGCTGTCTACAATCGAATCCACTTGGATTGGACCATATACATCAGAGTATATGACTTCCAAAATTGCCTTCGACTTCCTTCCTTCATCCTTGCTGAAGTTATTCTTATGTTGTTTCGACTGAACACACTCTTCACAAACTTCACTTGGAATCTCGATTTCAGGTAATCCTGAAGCTATATTTCTCCTCTTTAGCTTTCTGATGTCATTGAAGTTGAGATGGCTAGTCGAAAATGACATAACCATTCATTTCTGTTGGCTATGGTTGCTAAGCACTTGTGCTCCATCACATTAAGTTCAATCTTGAAGGTCCTATTCTGAGTCATTAGAGCCTTCAAGATTAACTTACCACCTGCGTTGAGAACTCTCATCATCTAGTCTTTGATCGACACCTTGTAGTTCTTTTCGACTAGTTGTCCTATACTGAGCAAATTACTCTTCATGTCTGGTATGTACAACACGTTGGAAATTGTTGACCTCTTGCCATCTTTCCTCATAATCAAAACATCGCCAATACCTTCAGCTGCTAGAGTATTGTCATTTGCAAATTTCACCATGTTCTTCGACGAGGGCTTCATGTTGATAAACCAATCTTTCCTTCTAGTCATGTGTGATGAGCATCCTGAGTTCAAGTACCACTGGTCCTAGAATCTCTCTTCGTCTCTTGTTGTAATCATTAACAACATCTATTCTTCTTCATGCTTTGTCATCTTTGCATCAGTTCCTTGATTCTTCTTCTTTTCCCGACATTCATTAAAATAGTGACCGTACTTCTGACAATTGAAACAATGAATGTGACTTTTGTTAGGATTTCGTCCACTACCTCTTCCTCTACCTGCAACACCACCTCTTTAGTTGCCTCGGTTCCAAGGTTTTCTTTGATTCGACCAGTTTGCTTCCTGCTGATTTCGACTAGTCGAATTTTTGTAGCCTCCTCTACATTTGTTGCCATTCCAGCTTCCTTTGCCTTTCCTTTCCTTTTTTAACTGCGTCTGCAAAGCCATATCACTCTTCGACTTTCCTGCAGCTCTTTCAGCCATCCTTTGTTCATGAGACTCAAGCATTCCTTGAAGTTCTTCCTTCGTCAATGTTGACAAGTCTTTCGACTCTTCTATGGCTACTACCACGTGGTCGAACTTTGGAGCCAACGACCTCAAGATTTTTGTAATAACTGATCTTGATGTCAACACTTCTCCATATACCTTGATTTAATTCACCAGCTTTGTAACTCTAGTGAAAAAATCTGATATACTTTCACTTTCTTCCATATGAAGCAATTCATAGGTCTCTTATAAGTTTGTAACCTCACCTCTTTCACCTTTTCTGCGCCTCCAAACGACTTTTTAAGAATCTCTCACGCTTCCTTCGCTGATTCTACATCACTAACCTTTTCAAAATTATCTGGAATTACACATTGATGGATTATAAAGAGAGCTTTATAATCTTTCTTCTTCAATTCTTTGAATGAAGCCTTTTCTTGATCTGTCTCCTTTTCTGCAAGCGATGTTACTCCTCCATTCACACGATCCCAAAGATCTTGATAACAGAAAATTACCTTAATCTGCTTGCACCAATTCGCATAATTATCTTTCTTGAGAATTGGAAGGTTTGTCGGAAAGTGATCGTTTGGATGATTCATCGCCATCATAATTTTTCTTCCTTGAATCGCAACTAGAGCTCTAGATACCAGACTTAGGAAATTCAATCATAACCTATGGAGAATTTCACTCAATCAATCTTGATCTCAAGATTGTTTCAACTCACGTAATGACAATGAAAGAAAATTTTAGAAGAAAAAAAGAAAGTAAACGTTGGAGAAGAAGAAGATGAACAATTTTCTGCAGAGAACTCTCTGCCCACAAACTGTGGAAATTCTGTTATTTCACTTGCAATTACAAACTATGAATTACAAAATATGATGAGATGAGATATTTACAAAATAAGGGTTTCTCCCTATTTATAAATTTATGTTAGCTTGCACCCCAAGCCAAACCCCAAACTATAAAAGTCCAAAAATATCTAATCTAATATTTCTAAATCAAATCTGACCTTTCTAAATCAAATCTAATCTTTCTAAAACAATGAATTACATATTTAACAACTTTAACCACTCACATTTACACCCAACAGATTGTTTGTAACTATTGATGTAGGGTTGTCAATCAACAATCTTATACTTTTTCCATTCCATTTCCACCGATTTTGAGTTTCGTGTTTTCTTTAAAATTTTAAAGTCTTTCTTCGTACATGATTTTCGTTTTTAGCCTTAGTTTTTCCTCTTTTTCCATGGTACATCTAATTTTTGTTTTTATGTCTGTATATGTATGTTGTTTTACAACCATTGGCAAATTAAGCATGTTGATTATAAAAGGATCAATTTTGTTTATGATCTTTCGATTAAGGCCATATTCTTTGAGGATTGAATGTGTGTTCAAACGAGGGTTCTTTTAGAATGTTAGCTTCGTCTCATTCTAAATCAAATCTGACCTTTCTAAATCAAATCTAATCTTTTTAAAACAATGAATTACATATTTAACAACTTTAACCACTCACATTTACACCCAACAGATTGTTTGTAACTATTGATGTAGGGTTGTCATCAACAATCTTATACTTTTTCCATTCCATTTCCACCGATTTTGAGTTTCGTGTTTTCTTTAAAATTTTAAAGTCTTTCTTCGTACATGATTTTCGTTTTTAGCCTTAGTTCTTCCTCTTTTTCCGTGGTACATCTAATTTTTGTTTTTATGTTTGTATATGTATGTTGTTTTACAACCATTGGCAAATTAAGCATGTTGATTATAAAAGGATCAATTTTGTTTATGATATTTCGATTAAGGCCATATTCTTTGAGGATTGGATGTGTGTTCAAACGAGGGTTCTTTTAGAATGTTAGTTTCGTCTCATTCTAAATCAAATCTGACCTTTCTAAATCAAATCTAATATTTCTAAAACAATGAATTACATATTTAACAACTTTAACCACTCACATTTACATCCAACAAATTGTTTGTAACTATTGATGTAGGGTTGTCATCAACAATCTTATACTTTTTCCATTCCATTTCCATCGGTTTTGAGTTTCGTGTTTTCTTTAAAATTTTAAAGTCTTTCTTCATACATGATTTTCGTTTTTAGCCTTAGTTTTTCCTCTTTTTCCACGGTACATCTAATTGTTGTTTTTATGACTGTATATGTATGTTGTTTTACAACCATTGGCAAATTAAGCATGTTAATTATAAAAGGATCAATTTTGTTTATGATCTTTCGATTAAGGCCATATTCTTTGAGGATTGAATGTGTGTTCAAACGAGGGTTCTTTTAGAATGTTAGCTTCGTCTCATTTTATCTTTAGACATGAAAACAAAACAAGAACAATAGCAACTATCTCATTAAGTGCGACCAACTACATAAATCATATTTCGCTGTAATGTTACATTTATGACCATACTTTTATCCAAATCGTTAATATCGAAATCTTTCTTAATAACTTATCTTATAGTTTTTTTAGGTGTTCCTCTACCTCTAGATGTTTGACTCATCTCCATCTAATATACTTTTCTTACCATATAATCTATGTGTCTTCTCTATATATGTTAAATTCACTCAAATCTATTTCCCACCATCTTTTATACTATAGGTGTTACCCCAACATTCTCTTTAAGATTGTCATTTATAATCATATCATGTGTAGGCTTACCACACACACAACACAACATCCATCTATACTTAGTTTATTCTTGTGTTGAATCTTAACCGCCTAACATCTTGTCTCGTACAATATTGCAAGTCTTATCGCAGTCCGATAAATTTTTCTTTCAACTTAAGCAGTACCTTTGTGTCACATAAAATCCCTAATGTCGTCCACTATTTCACTCATCCCACTTGAATTTGATGGTTTACATCCCTTCTATTTCTTCATCGTTTTATATTACGGATCCAAAATATTTTAACCGTGTGACTTGTAAGATGATATGACCTCTCATTTCACCTCTAAATTAAAAACATTTCTCCTTTTATTGAACTTACATAAAAACAGAATAATTTAAACAATTTGATTCATGGGACAAAATCGTATATAATAAATATTAATATATAAGGGATAAAATAATGATCATTAGGAGGAAAAAAAATACTCTCTTTATTTCAAAATGACAATCGTTTAAGGTTTTTGTACATATATTAAAGAACGTAATAATATTATCATAATACATTATATTATTATTAAATTAACTTTATAAGTGTGTTGAAAATAATCTTATTTAATTTGAGAGATTAATCTTTATAATTACACATGAGGATATTCGATTTTATAAAAGAAATTCCATTGAATTTTTACATTTTAAAAGTATCCTGTTTCTTTTAAAAGAATACCTCTTGCTTAACACAAAACACAACATGTCTTTTTTGTTTGGTTTAATTATAGTAGAATGAGTGGAGTATCACATAGTGGAAAGCATGACGATGATTTGTGAATTGTTGCTTCAACGAGTAGTGGATTCCACACCAAGAGAAAAATAAGACAAAACGGATAATGAATTGGATGGGTACTTTTTGACTCTATATACGTGTCACATGTATTTAATGAGCTTCTTCATACTCATCTCGTGAATACTACAAAACAATTTTGTTAAGTTATCTTCCGTAAAAGATTCGTCAACATATATTATGTCTTTCTTTTTATCACAATTTTTTTGTGACAAAAACTCGTATAAATGCATACAAATGATCAATACTAATTATATAATATATATTTTATATATATAAAGGTAAAACAGTTTTAGACTTTAGTGTAACCTTTTTCTTTTAAATATATTTTTTTGATTTTTATTATAAATTTTAATTTCTCTTTCAAATACCGATGATTAAATAATAATTTATTATTTTTTATATTAGTATTATCTTTTATTATTTTATAAATAATTTAAAATAAAATTAAAATAATAATACAATTTATATTTTATACGTGTAAGTATTAAAATTATTTCGAAGAAACTATATTTAAATTTTAGATGCATTTTTTTAATATTTTATTTGATTTTTTTATTGAATTTGAAATTATATGTTAAAATAAATTGGTCTCTATATTTAATAAATTTTTTAAAAATCAATTATAATAAAAAAAAAACGAATTATAAAAATGAAGGTTAAACTTGATTCATAAAGACAAAAACAAAATAAATAACTTTAAAAAAATCTACACTAGGGCAATGCCAAATCAGTCCTTCAAAAAGCCTCCCTCGCAAAGTTCTCTCTAATGAAAAATGAAAGGTTATTTCACTCACAGTACCAAAATTCTACAATATTATGTCCATAATTTGTAAGTTTATCTGTGTAATCTTCTTTGAAGACAATGAATAAACTAAATTAGTATGTAAACTCTTACAAATAAATTATCTATTGCGGAGCTCTCAAGAAATTAGTTCATCATGAATCAGTGCTGGTAAGATACATTGAGAATCACTATTAATCCACACATTCTTCCAGTCTCTCACATAAGCCTCTTCAATTGAAAACATATATATATATATATATATATATATATATATATATATATATATATATATATATATATATATATATATATATATATATATATATATATATATATATATATATATATATAGCACTTTCCAATGCGCTTTGAAAATTCTCCTAAACAAATTTAATATTTGTCTGTAATAACTCCTTCACACCCTGCTTGGTCTTCAACTTGCACTACTTTGTCTGTATTGAGCCTCACCCGTTCATACTTTGGTGGCATCCATTGATTTGTTGAATAGTCCATTGCTTGGTTGAAATTTTATCCTACAAACTTAGACTCATCCTATAATTTTTTTGACTCTCAATAGAATATCAGTTGCTAAGTTCTTAGGCATTACATGATCATCCATTTGTTTCCTTTGATTCCTTCAAAACCAGATTGCATGACAAGAAGTTTCCAATCATCATTCTCACCCTTGCTCAGGTTACTTTGCATATTCATATCAATCCACTCTTACAAATATAGATTGAAGAATAAGAAGTTTTAGTGAATTTCTTTTAAAAGAGACATCCATATCCGTCTAGCACTTCTACAGTCTCGTAGAGCATGAATGGTAGACTACACAGTAAAAGCAGTACGATCTCAAAGCTCGATCTAGTTTAGCATTCAGTTGGTCTTAATGCCATTATGATGAACCAACCAAATAAAAACTCTAACTCTTTCAACTACCTTTCATTATCACTGTTCATTCCATTGTTACTAATAGACAATATAGATAATGAACAAGAGAAATCCACGTTGCATGATGATAATGTATGACCATGATTACACCATGTATCTTCCACTATTGGATTAGTTAGTTAGTTGGTTGTTATAGGTAGTTAGATTCATATAACTATATATAACTATGTTCTAACTAACTTTCAACTCAATTAATGCAAAATGTTTTCATTCTTTTCTTTTACATCTTCATGCTTCATCCTTCTTTTTTTCTTCATCATTGAAGTTTTACACTTGCTTAGATGGTATCAAAGCAGGTTCGTCCTACTATGTTTCCGTTGTGTTATGATTTGTTAATCAGTGATACTATTGTCGTTTTTTTCTTCGCCATTGTTTCTTGTTTTAATCTTGCGTTGATTCATTTCGTTTTTCACCTTTTTCTTGCTGCTTGCATTGTGTCGACATGAGAAGAAATAACAATAATCAAGTTCAGGATTAGCTTGATCCCTATTATGTTCATCCTTCAGAAACTCATCAACAGTTTATGTTACTCCTGCGTTATTTGGTGACAACTACCATGCATGGTCGATGAAGATGAGGTGAACCCTAACTATGAAGGATAAGTTTTAATTTGTGGATGAAACAATTGAGGTTACATATTTGGACCATCAATTCAATAACACCATCAATTGCTCAAAGTGTGGTGTTTATTGATAATTTTGTGGATATGTGGAATGATCTTAAGTATTGATTCATGAGAGGTTACAAAATTCGTGTTGCTCAATTACATCAGGAAATTTCCAATCTAAAGCAAGGAAGTAAGAAGGTTTCTAATTATTTTACTAAATTGAGAAGCTTATGGGAGGAACTAGAACAATACAGGCCAATGACAAGTTATACATGTCGTGTGGCTTGTGATTGCTCAGCAATGAGAAACAGTAAAAGTTTTAGAGCTGAAGATAGAATTATTCAATTCTTAATTGGCTTGAATGAAGAATTTCATGGAGTAGTCTCATAGGTACTGCTAATGGATCATTTGCCTCAGATAAACAAAGTCTTTTCTATCGTTATGCAGTAAGAAAGGAAGATACGTGGCACCATATTTTCAAGTAGTAATACCACTGAAGATGGAGATGGTTTGGTTAATGCAGTAGATGGAGCAAAACAATTTAGAAGAGGTAGAGGAAGTCACAGTTTCAATGCTGGAAGAGGAAATATGAAATTTTGTACCTATTGTGATAAAATAGGTCATATAGTTAATAATTGTTACAAAAAGCATGTTTATCCACCAAGTCTTGGTAAAGGAAGCTCATATGAAAATCAAGTGGAGGCGGATGAATCAGATAGCAAAACTGCAACTGCATCAACAAGTGACAGTGGAAGCATGACATTAACAAAGGAGCAATATCAGAACTTGATGGTGCTTCTTTAGAAGAATACAAGACCCATTAGTCTTGCAATGGAAGGTAACTCCTGCATTGCTAGCTTTAATGTAAATAGTAGTGTAAGCTGGATTTTAGATACAGAAGCTACACATCATATATGTCATTCTCTAGATTGGTTTATGAAGCATGATAAGATTAATCCTATAATGGTTAATCTTCCCAATGGTAATTCTATAGCAGCATCAATATGTGGAGATGTGAAGTTAACTAATGAGTTTATTCTTAGAGATGTCCTATATTTTCCACAATTCAAAGTTAACTTGTTATCAGTTTCAAAACTGTGTATAGAGCAAGATTGCAGCCTTGTGTTTGAAACTAACAAATGTATTGTATGGGCAAAGAAGGACTTGATGAATATTGGTTCAGCTAGAGAGCTTGATGAATTATATCACTTGGAAGCATCCTGAGGAGATAGTAATATAGGATTTGTTTCTAGTGTTTTTACCAATAAGAAAGCTAATGATGTAGCCCCAGCTATTTTGTGGCACTTGAGATTAGGTCATCTATCCAATGATATAATGAAATGTATGAGCACAATGAATAGTTACATACCTAGTAGCATTCATAAGGCTTGTGATGTGTGTCAACAAGCTAGACATAAATGCTTTCCTTTTCCTATCAGTAATAATAATGCTTGTAATTTGTTTGATCTAATTCACATTGATATATGGGGACCATTCAATACTATTACTGTACATGGCTTCAAGTGTTTTTTCTAACTATCTTAGATGACCATAACAATCATGTTTGGGTTGTTATGTTGAAATCCAAAGTTGAAGTAGGTCAAAAGATAACAGACTTTGTAGCCATGGTTGAAACATAATTCAATAAAAAGACCAAAAATATTAGAAGTGATAATGGAACTGAGTTGCTTCTGCCTACATATTATGCTTCAAAAGGTATTATACACCAGAGAAGTTGTGTTTATACTCCTCAGCAGAATGGTAGAGTTGAAAGGATGCATCAGCATATCTTGAACATCAGTAGAGCACTCATGTTTCAGTCAGGATTACCAAAGAAGTTCTGGTCATATGCAGTTCTTCATGCAGTGTTTCTTATGAACATAATTCCCAATAAAGTCTTGAAGAACAAGTCATCTTATGAAGTCATGTATGGTACTAAACATGATCTAAGTTCTCTAAGAGTCTTTAGTTGTTTGAGTTATGCTTCCACCTTTCCAAACAACAGACATAAATTTGATTTAAGGGCAAGAAAATGTGTTTTCTTGGGTTACAAGGCAGGTACGAAAGGCTTCATACTTTTAGATACAGTTAATCATGAAATTATTATTTCTAGGAATGTAAAATTCTTTGATATGGAATTTCCTTGTCTTGATAATTCTACTACAAATGTGCCCACAAACATATATCTTGATGATCACAATTTACCTATTAATGTTATTAAACCTGAAAATGTACATACACATATTTTTTACCCTACTTCTGAACCAACACATGATTCTTCACTTGTCAACAATGAACCTTCCCATCTTGCTGATACCTCACAAATTTCAGTTGATGAAAATGAACTTGAACAACATACTGATAATTCACAAACCATCTTATCCAATCCTGTTGACACAACCAATTCACATGGTACCACACCTACTAACCATGCTAATGACCAACACACTTCCACACCTATTCCTCAACATCAACAAATCAGAAAATCCACAAGACTTACTCAACCACCAACTCATTTAAAGGATTACATTTGTAATTCAACTGTCTCATCAACATGCCAATATCCTATAGAAAACGGTTTGTCTTATTCCAAAGTTTCTCCTAATCATCAAGCTCACATCATGTCTCTTTCTTCTAAGACTGAGCCAACCAATTACTTGGCAGCTTCCAAAGATCCTTGATGGGTTCAAGATATGCAGAATGAGATTGATGCTCTCAACAACAATCATACATGGGATTTTGTTGGTTTACCATCTAGTGCTTCTTCCATAGGTAGCAAGTGGGTTTACAAAGTCAAGCGACATGCTGATGGGTCTATAGAAAGATTCAAGACACATCTTGTGGCACAAGGTTTCAACCAAATAGAAGGTTTGGATTACTTTTAAACCTTCTCTCCAGTTGCCAAGTTATCCACTATTCGTGTGTTACTAGCTCTGGCTGCTATACATGGCTGGCATTTACATCAGTTAGATGTAAATAATGCATTTCTTCATGGAGATTTGCATGAAGCAGTTTACATGAAAGTTCCCTAAAGTGTCATAGCTTCTAAACCAGACCAAGTATACAAACTTGCCAAGTCTCTCTATGGATTGAAGCAGGCTAGTAGACAATGGTTTGAAAAATTAACCACATTTCTTAAAGCTTAAGGCTTCACACATGCCCATGCTGATCACACTCTTTTCACTAAATCTAACTCCACTTCATTCACATCTCTTCTGGTCTATGTGGATGATATCATCCTAATTGGCACCTCATTGAATATGTTTGAATAATTGAAGAAGGCATTACATCACTCATTCCACATCAAAGATTTGGGCCAACTCAACTTCTTTCTTGGCCTTGAGGTAGCTCGATCCTCTTAAGGTATCACTCTATGCAAAAGGAAATATTGTCTTGATTTATTTTAGGATGCTGGTCTTGCTGGTTATAAACCTGCTTCTACTCCTCTTGATGCTTCCATCTGTCTCCGTCAAGATAATAGATCAGTTTTTTCTGACATCGCACCATATCAGAGACTTGTTGGTAGGTTACTCTATCTCACCATAACACGTCTAGATATTGCATTTTCCACACAACGGCTTAGCCAATTCATGAGTGCTTTGTTACAAAGCCAAAGCAAACAGTTCAGAAACAACTAACTGGGCCTATTAGTAAATCACAACAGAAGATCCAAAATCCCATCAGGTTTACCACTTGAAGAATTCCTTGTTAAGCAACCAATAGTACAACTGGATTTTGGTATTGTGAGTTGCCAACAGCTGTCCTGCAAAAGGATAGGAACAAACAATAATTTAGAATTTTCCTTTATCAATTTTATTACAATTTTTAGGATAAGGACAAGTGTCTCTAGATCCTTCTTTTATGGATGTAATTATGGATCCCTACTCTATAAAGGGAATGACAGATGAATGAAAAAGCAGAAAAAATACAATATTCTCATCCTATTATTTCTCTCTCTCACGTTAAGACTTTCCCATGCACATGGGAATTTAATTCTGGTGCTTATTTTCTAACAATTTGGTGCTCTCATTTGCTTACATCATGCCTCCCCAACAACAACCATCTGACCCACCATCACTGCAGCAATTGCAGGAATCTGTCAACAATTTAGCAGCAACTTTTACATCCTTTTGTGAACAACAAGACCATCGCCATGAAAGTTATCTCACCTCAATTCAAACCCTTCACTCACAAATAGCTACCCCTTCCCCTAGTAACAACCGAAATTCCAACAGTGGCCCAAACAGTAACCAAGAACCTACAATCAAACCCCCAAAATTACGCCTGTCACCCTTTGATGGAAATAACCCACTTGATTGGATTTTTCAAGCTGACCAGTTTTTCACCCACTATTTCATTCCCAACCACCAACACTTGGCTCATATAGCAGGTTATATGCAAGGTGATGCCCTTGGATGGTATCAATGGATGTTTCACAACCATCTATTATCGACATGGGATGCTTTCATTAAGGCTTTGGAGGTCCGTTTTGGTCCCTCTGCTTATGACAACCATCAACAAATATTGTTCAAACTCAAACAAACAACAACAGTGACAGACTATCAAAGGGAATTTGAACGCCTCTGCAATAGGGTAAACGGTCTTTCCCCTACTGCTATTATTGATTGTTTTATTTCTGGTCTGAAAAATCATATTCAAAATGAGTTAGCTATCCACCAACCCACCAGCATATCGCAAGCTATTGGCTTGACGAAACTAATTGAATCAAAAACACTTGCTTCCCGACCTTACCAAACTAACCCCTCTAAATTTTCTAAACTACTGCTGTTACCCACTCCCTTCCCGCCCACTTCACCAAAACCACCAGACCCACAACAACATATTCCAATACGCTGTCTAAACCCAACGAAAATCCCAAGACCTTTGTTTCAATTGCGATGAACGTTTCCATCCCGGTCACCGCTGTAAAACAAAACCCTTCTTGCTTTTAATCACATACGAAGAACATTCCACCCTAACAGACACAACTGACCACATTACCACCCCTATTGACACCCATGACCCCCCTGCATCCCCTACGGAAACCGAACTGGAAACAGCCCCAGATTCCATTCAACTTTCATTACAGGCAGCCACCGGCCAACCATCTCCACGCACCCTTCGCTTCACTGCCTCTATTTATGGCCACAATCTCACTGTCCTAGTTGACTCAGGAAGCTCCCACAATGTTATACAACCTAGAATTGTAACATTCCTACACCTACCCATTCAAAATTCCCAGCTTTCCCTATCATGGTTGGAAATGGTGAATACTTGCATTGTTTCGACCTATGTATGGATACACCATTAATGATTCAAAACCACCTTTTCACAATCCCTCTCTATGTACTACCAATCCAAGGGGCAGACCTAGTCCTAGGAGTCCAATGGCTGCAAACACTAGGACCATTTATCTCTGATTTCTCTGTCCCCTCAATGAAATTCTACCACCAAAATGCACAACTTACAATCACCGGCACCAAACCACAACTTCCCACTCCCGCATCCATCCACCAACTTAACAGAATGATACATACACACTCAGTGGCCACATTCCACTCCGTTACCATTGTTGTACCCCAAAATTTGACCAACCTTTTTCTTAACATTTGGCTTTTGTTTCACCGCATTTTATCATCTATGCATCACTAACCAATTCATATGGTAAGTTTTAAAGTTTGTGAATAAAGCATAAAAATCCAATTGATAAAAAGTTAGAAATGAACATGGTAAGTGTTGAACCCACAACCATTGGGTCACAAGTCTAAAACTTCACCAACTCAGCTAGCGCGCGCATGTGAAAACGTATGGAGAAAGAAGGTTAAGTATCAAGGAATGAAATAAAATGCAAACAGCCAAAAAGAGCTGATCCACACGGATCGAACTCAGGATGTTGGGCAAGGCTAATACATGAGCGCGCAGGCCATGACCACTGGGGTGGTAATATTTCCAGTGTTTTAAACCACCCTAGTGTAATATATACTTCAATGTGTGAAAATTCTGGGCCACCTCAAACAAACCAAGCAAGGCAAGAGCGAAATACGTGAAGCTTCAAACTTGGGCAAAACAACATCAATTTTAGCAAACTCAAAGTCTATTTTGTGTGATTTTCAACAAGGAATCAAATGGCATTATTAGTTTTCTCAAATTGTGTGTGTGAATTAAAACCTGATAGCAGATGCAAGAGGAAGCTTTGAGATGCATTTTGGAAATTTGATTTAAACATGTTTGCAAGGCATTTGTTACAAGACATTTTGGCATAACCTTGCATTTACATCATACAACCTGTTAATTCCTCAAATCATGCAAAGAACTTGCATTGGGAGCATGCCAAACATTGCCAAAAGTTGTCACAACACCATACCTCTCTCCTTGCTAGCAGGCACAAAAGCAACTATCACTTCATCCAGCTACTGCATAGCCCTATGGGCTGTTTGTCCTTGATCACCATCCACCCTTGATTCAAAAAACTCATGAAGAATGCAAATCTGCCCCTTCATTTTTCACCTTGGTAAAGCTTGCCATTTTACCCCTTTTACTTCATATTTAAGCTAAATACCATTCACCATAAACCCTAGACAGCTCCAACCACCACTGTTGCAAGAAAACCAGAGCTTGTGCTTTGAAATCCTTCAAAAAACCACAAAATATGTCTTGTCCAAATCTCATACCAGCAGTCCTTTCAACCATAGAATTACCTCCAAAACCATCCATACAACCTCAAAATCATGATTAAGAGGTGTTCCAACCATTAAACCAATCCAAAACCTCATATATCCAAAAGTCAACCTTCAACCTAGAAAACTTTGACTTTCTCATACAAAACCAGAAAACTCTTTGCTCGAACTTATTTCAACCATCTCAATACTCCAAATACCTTTGGTTTGAGGTGTACTAGCTGTCAAAAACATCCAAGAACCTCTGCATCATTTGTGTTTGGATCTGTTACAAGGTTTCGTTCATTTTCTTCAAGTACAAGAGAGTTGTTGGTTCATCAAGGCATTGTTGGATATCAACTGTAATAACTCTTCAAAGTCTCCTCTAAATAGTTTGCTTGGAGCTCTACAAGAGGTATGTGATTTCTAGCCGTTCCTTTTCTTATACATATGCACTAGTTAGAAATGTTAGAATCTTTACATCACATGCTGAACTTGGTTTATGATTGTTTATATGAGTGGTAACTCTCATGTTGAAATATACATTGATTTGTGTGTGGCATTGTCATGATGAACTTGCATCTGGTTCTATTTGAACTGGTTTTGTGTTAAAATTCTGGTGTAAGTCTTTTTTTAAACCATGAACAGATTTCTGCATAGTGTGTGTGACCGCTGTTACTTGCATTAAAGTTGCTAGTCATGTTAGGCATATCCTTAGTATTGGCTTCTGTTTAGACCAGGTTATATGTGGTTTGAAGCTTTGTATGTGTATGTGTAGCTTTTGTGAAAGCATTGTTGTTGGAATGTATGTTGTTGAAAACATGATTTGTTGGGTGTTTTAGCTTTTTGGCCATGTCTGTTGCAAGGGTTGTCAACCTACTGTGCTGTCCAAAACTGTCTTGGAAACTGATTTTGTCAACTCTTGATTGTTGTTGTTAAAACCTGTCTTGTGAATTAGTAGCTTACCTATCATGTTTGGATTGGATAGATTGAGTTAAGTGTTGCCAATAGCATGAAAACACCAAGCTGTTTTATTTGTGCGCATGACTGTCAAATTCTGTTTTTGTTGGAGAAGGTTGAGAGTTGTCTTGGAGGTAACTATTTGAGTTGAGTAATACCTTGATAGCATGATAAAAGCCTGCTTAGTCTGTACCTGATGTTTGTGTGTTAACTTGTAAGTTGTGATGACATGTGTGCACTGAGCAGTTTTTGTGGAAATGCATTGAGCAGATTGTTGGATAGATTGGACATTATCATGTTTTAAGTCATAACTTTGTTTTTGAAACTGTCTTGAGCTTGAGTTGTGCAATTGGTGTCTACTCACTTTGAAATACCAATTATCCTTAAATGCATAACTTTGAACTGATGATTTTCATTCTTGGTAACAAGACTGTTTGTTGTTTCTGTTTTCAAGCAAGCTTCTAATCTGTTATATGAATTGTTTTTTTGAAGTTGATATTTGGTTTGTATTGATTCATTTTGCATCAAAAGTGAAAACTGTCATCAGTAACTGTTAGGCTATTTTGCTGTTGTAAAGTCATTGTTGCGGAATTCATTGTATTGTTGTTTAACTTTGATTTGGTGAATCTTTAGCTTTATGTCAATTTCTGTTTTGAGGTTGGTAAACTTTTTGTGCTATCAAAATCAATTTGAGATTTCTTGCAATCTGTGTGTGTTTGGAGCTCATGACATGATGTAGTTTGGATTGGTAAGCATGTGATGTAGTGAATCATGTTTAAACTTTGGTTACATCATGGTTGTTGCATATAGAATGTCTAATGTCATTAAGTTTATGAACTTGCATTTGTGAACGAGACTTGGGGCTGTTATTGATTTTTGCATCCTGCTGTCAAGTATGGTATTCATGTCAATTTTGCTTAGTAGTTACCTTTGGATCTCATTTGTTTTGGCCTGCTGTCATGAGTTTGTTTGCCATATGAGACCTGTTTCAAATTGATGTTTGAGTTTTGTCATGATAATATGTTGGAACTAATGTTTGTATTCTTGGTAACAAGGTTGGTTGTTGTTTTTATTTTCAAGCAAAACTCTTTTGGACCTGTTTTCTGTCTTGGAAAGTTGGTGATTGTAATGACAGTTTGTGGTGCTGCCTAGGTTTAACTTAGTGTCCTTGCTGTTTTAAGTGAAGTTGTAACTTCATACTGTGTTGGTCTAGTTTGGATTTTTGGTTCTGTTTAGATTACAACCATGTTGCCAATGTTTGTCTTTAAGGTATGAGTTCGTCAACTCACCTTGATAGGAATTAAGGCAAGATCATTGGTTTGTTGTTTCAACTGATTAACTTTGATACCTTTAATTTCCATCTTTGCAATGTGTGTATAAAAGGCTTCAACTTTTGGTTTCTGGTTAAGTTAATTTGGTAGCTTTCATATAAAACATTCTTGAATTAATGTGTGAGTTTGACATTATGAGGACCAAAGTTGTTGCTGTCATGAGAGGGGGATTTTGGCTATTTAGTATAGTTAGCCCCCTGCATTTAATAAGACTGTGGTGTGCCTCAAGTTTGCTAGGCATTGGTAGGAGTGGTTCTAGGTAGACTAGATAAGACTAGGAGATTAGGACTCAGTAGGTTTCTTTGCCTATGTGAGTAATACTGTCACTGTTGGATTATTGAAACTCATGCCAGTTTTGTTCTTCAACATTTGGGATGTTGAGTTTATGTTGGTTTAATACTGATAATGCCCTTATCATGTATGTTTTGAAAATCTGGCATATTCTGCTTGTCAGTATCATTGGCCCTTTCATTGGGAAGCTTGTGTCAACATTCTGTTGAAGAGCCATTTATCTTGATTTGTGAGCCTCAATCTAGAGCTGATTTTTCTTGTTAATCATTGAATGCACCTACACTGCTGCTTCTATTTTCCAAACCAAATAACCATGCTATGTTCATTTTGTTCTATAAATGTTGCTGTTGGAAAGGTGCAGGCTGCCTTATTTTCACTTAAGTTTGTTAGCTTTTGAGGCTCTCCACTTTGTTTTCAAGTTATTACAGTTGGTGTGTATTGAAGTTTGAATCTTGGCTCTTAATAGTTTGGTGGTTGTTTTAGAGTTATTTGATTTGCAAAGTTCATATAAACACAAGTTTCATCATCTTGCAAGACATATATCTTTTCCTTGTTCAGAGATATTTTGAGTGAACTTCTTGTTAGAACTCACTCAGTATCACATTTAGAATTTTCTCAAGCCATCTCTTGCCTTTAATCACGTCTGTTTCAACTCTAAAGTTTCAAAATGCATTTTAAAAACTCATCCTTGCATGTTCATTCGAATTTTTATATGTGTGCATTATTTGGAAAAATGGTTGATGTCATCATGTTCCTTGTGAAAAACTGAGTGAGTTTGACTTAAATTTCATCCAATTTGATGAAGATTGAGTAAGTTGCAATCAAAACGCATTTGGTTATTTTCATATGCTTTGCCTTTGTTCTTGCCCAGCCCATAATTTTCTTTGGCTTATATTTAATTGGGGTGGTTTGATACATGGATATATCGCCACCCCAGTGGTTGTCACTATGCCCTTAAGTCACCTTGCATTACCTATGACCTGAGTTCGAGCCCTACTGGAGCGTTTTTGCTTTTATTTATTTTTTTATTCACGTTTTTATGTTTTGTTTCTCCTTTTTCACTTGCTTGCACGCGTGTATTAGTGGTAGAGTTGGCTTTGTGTTGTTATTGCAGCCCTAAGGTCTTGATTTCAAGCCTTGGGTGCCGCATTCCCTTTTTTAGCATTTTGTTTGTTTTATTTTATTTTTGTTTATTGTCTTATTTTATTTTCTATTTAATAGTTTTAAATATCAAAAATCCAAAAAATCTGATTTCATTGTTTTAATGTGTTTTGTTTTATTTTCGATCCTTTTATTTTATTTTATTTCATTTTCCATTTTGTTTTATTATTTTTATTTTTGAATCTACAAATTCTTTTTCTTTTTCATTTCATTTGTGAGTGAATTATTTAATGTTTACTTGGTCTTGTGCCATGATCCCCCTAGGATTCCTAGTCCTTCCGTTTAGGATGGGAGTAGGAGAGACATTAGGTGTTCAATCCTATGCATGATAACATTAGGATAATTTCATTCCCTTTCATCCCGACTTTAGGAGCATTGTGCATGACAACTTTAGGTTTGAGTTTAGTCCCCCTTTAGTGTCCTTTCTCTTTTCATCTCAAAACAATCATAAAACACCTAATAAAGGTTAATGATTATTGTGCGTTACGAGCCTAAGCACTTGGGAAAGGGTTGTTGAGGGGTTTCCCTTCAATGGCTTGGATGTTTAGTATAGCACCATTTGGGTGATATGCGACGCATTCACTCCTAAGTCATAGTCTCTAGTACGATATGAATTGCAAACAATTCAAAAACACTTCTTCTTTAAAAAAACACAAAAACAAATCATTCAAACTTCTTTTTGCCCCTTGGGGCCTTTAATCTTAAAAAATCATTTTTATAAGGAGAATTTTGTTAACTCTTGGTTCTACCGCAAACGGTAACGCCTAAGTCTCCAATGGTCGAGCCGCATACACCTAACTGCTAGAACTAATTGTTAACCTTGCTCGGGGTAAAACAGTTGAACAAGACCTGTGTTCCTTTTAGCTCGAACTACATTTGCTCTGATCTTTCATACCAGATGAAAGTACGTAGGCACAAGACGCGATGTCTTGGCGAGCAACCTTCCCCCCTTTTCACCCGTAGTTAGCCGAACTACGTTGACTCTGACTTCTCACTTTAGATGAGATACGTAGGCACAAAGCGTCGTTGCTTTGCCAAGTCACTTCTTTTTCTTTTGTCCTTGAGCCTTTAGCTAGATAGTTTCAATCACCCTTTTTAGATAGACAACAAGCGTGGATCCCGTCGAGTACGACGAACGTGAGGGGTGCTAACACCTTCCCCTTGCGCAATCGACTCCGAACCCGAGACTTGGTTGCGATGACCGATCTTATCCATCTTTTCGTTAGTTTTCTATAAGCGTTTCCTTTCCCTCTCTTGGGATAAATAACGCACGGTGGCAACTCTTTTGTCATTGCCGGCCTCGATTTTCGCAGTAGCGACAACCTGATACCCCTTACTCAATCTACCATAACTCATGCACAAAATGATTCAACGAACCGGGACAACTTTATCCTCAACTTTCACCCAGATATATAACAACTACTCCATCAATTTTCCCATATTTTTGACAAGCCAAATACTCTTCCCCCAACGAGACCGCACGATCACCACATACATCTACACCCAACGCCCAACCCATCAACATCAAGCCATACTGATACCCCATTATCAAAAAGACGCTATGACAAAACTCATTGCCGAAATGCTTCAAGACAATATAATCCAACCAAGCACTAGCCCTTACTCGTCCCCGGTTCTATTGGTCAAGAAAAAGGACGGCACTTGGCGTTTTTGTGTTGATTATAGAGCCTTAAACACCATCACCATCAAATACCGATTCCTCATTCCCACTATTGACGAACTCCTAGATGAGTTGCATAGTGCGAAATTCTTCTCAAAAATAGATCTCCGTTCGGGATATCACCAATCAGACTGGTCCCAGAGGACATCCATAAAACAGGATTTCACACTTTGATGGCCATTATGAGTTCCTAGTTATGCCCTTTGGTCTTTCTAACACCCCCTCCACTTTCTAAGCTGCCATGAATGACCTTCTTCGACCATTCTTGCACAAATTTGCGCTTGTTTTCTTTGATGACATCCTGGTATACAACCCCTCATGGGAAACTCACCTTACTCACCTACACCAAGTTATGTCCATCCTATCTACCCACAATTTTTTTGCCAAACTAGCAAAATGCCAATTTGGTGTGCACCTCTGTTGACTACTTAAGGCATACCATCACAAACAGTAGTGTACAAGCTGAGCCAACTAAAATCCAAGTCATGACTGCCTAACCAACACCTAAAAATATCACAGCCCTTCGCGCATTCCTTGGTCTAACGGGGTTCTACAGACGCTTTGTCCTAAATTACGCTGCGATAGCTAGCCCTCTTACAGATTTACTCAAGCTAACACTTTCGTATGGACAGATACTGCAGCCACAACCTTCGAGAAATTAAAAAAAGCAATGGCAAATCTACCAGCACTTACCCTTCCAGATTTCGAGCAACATTTTGAAGTCACCACAGATGCTTCAAACACTGCCATAGGCGCTGTGTTATCTTAGAACTCCCAACCCTTAGCCTTCTTTAGCAAAAAGTTGTGTCCCAGACTGAGTTCGTCCTCCACATACGTGCGTGAGCTCTATGCTTTAACGGAAGTAATAAAAAAATGGAGACAATACCTATTAGTTTCCACCTTCAAAATTTACACCGACCACAAAAGCCTCAAAAACCTCATGACCCAAACCATCCAAACACCCGAACAACAAAATGGTTGACTAAATTACTTGGCTATAACTATGAGATCCATTATAAACCTGGTAAAGAGAATGTTGTCGTAGATGCATTATCACGAGTAAATGAGCCACCAGTTTCTGAAATTTGTGCCATGATTAGTTCTACTTGCTCACTTGTTATTTCCAATTGCAAAAAAAATTCTTGACTAACCCTGCAGGTCAGAAGCTGTTAAAGAAAGCATCAGAAGATCAACTCATGCAGCATAAATTCACAGTTAAGGCAGACTTGCTCTACTTCAAAGACAGACTATTCATACCTACGGAATCAGGGCTCATTTCCTCACTGCTAACGAATTCCATGTGTCTCTTTTAGGTGGCCACTCCGGCATTCAAGCCACCGTTGCTCGTTTGTCCGCCTCTTTTTATTGGCCTGGCATGCATAAAGATGTCAAAACGTTTGTTAAGCTTGCCACATTTGTCAACACAACAAGTATAATACTCATGCTCCCTATGGTCTTTTGCAACCGTTACCATTACCTCTACAAGTATGGGATGATATCTCGATGGATTTCATCACCCATCTCCATGTTCCAACAACAAAACTGGCATCTGGGTCATCGTAGATCGTCTCACCAATTTTCTTACTTCATAGCGCTCCCCACAAGTTTTACAGCAACATCCCTAGCCCAATTTTTATTCTGAAATCTACAAGCTTCATGGTGCCCTCAAAACCATTGTCAGCGATCGGGACCGTATTTTCGTGAGTGAATTTTAGTGTTCTCTCTTCAAACACCTGGGCACAACATTACACTTTAGCAGCTCATACCATCCCCAATCGGATGGTCAGACAAAAGTTTTGAATAGGTGTTTGGAAACTTACCTTAGGTGTTTTGTCAGCGAGGAACCTAAGTTGTGGACACTTTTTCTCCCCCTTGCCGAGTTTTGGTACAATACTTCATTCCACTCTTCAATCGACATGACGCCTTTCGAATCACTTTATGGTAGAAAACCTCCAACCTTGTTACCATATCCTGCCATAAAATCCAACATTCAATCATTATATGAGATTTTGGCTGACAAAACCAGAATCCCAGAGTTTAAGGGAAAATTTACAAGAGCGAGAAATCGGATGGTTCAACAGGCAAATCGTCATAGGAAAGACAAATCCTTTGCAGTAGATCAATGAGTTTTTCTTAAAACTTCAACCTTATCGCCAAGCTCCGTCCACCAACGATCTTCTCAGAAACTCGCTAAATGTTACTTTGGGCCGTTCCGGATCATCAAGAAGATTGGTTTTGTGGCTTATGAATTGGATCTCCTCAAGGCTTTATGAATCCACCCTGTATTTCACGTTTCTCTACTCAACTTGTCAGGGAACCCCTACTACCCAAACTGCTCCATTACCGAATCTAGACGCATTCCCGCCGGTGACACCAAACCCCTTTTCCGTTTTGAACCATCGCACTATCAACAATGAAATCACTGAGGTTTTGATCCAGTGGGAAGGACAACCAACATCTGAAGCCACGTGGGAAAGCACTTGCAAACTGACATCGAAATTTCCGCACTTTAATCTTGAGGACAAGATTTGTCTCAATGGGTACGATAATGCTACAAAGCCAAAGCAAACAATTCAGAAACAGCTAACTGGGCCTATTTGTAAATCACAACGGAAGATCCAAAAGCCCATCAGGTTTACCACTTGAAGAATTCCTTGTTAAGCAACCAATAGTACAACTGGATTTTGGTACTGTGAGTTGCCAACAGCTGTCCTGCAAAAGGATAAGAGCAAACAATAATTTAGATTTTTCCTTTATCAATTTTATTGTAATTTTTAGGATAAGGACAAGTGTCTCTAGATCCTTCTTTTATGGATGTAATTGTGGATCCCTACTCTATAAAGGGAATGACAAATGAATGAAAAAGCCAGAAAAAATACAATATTCTCATCCTATTATTTCTCTCTCTCACTTTAAGACTTTCCCCTGCACAGGGAATTTAATTCTGGTGCTTATTTTCTAACATGCTCCCACTGAAGCATATTATCGGGTTGTAATTCGTGTTTTGAGGTACTTCAAACGGTCTCCTGCTCGTGGCATTTTCTTGTCTAAATCATCTGACTTGCAGATTCTTGGTTTTAGTGATGCTGATTAGGGAGGATGCATTGACACAAGAAGATACATTTATGGCTACTGCTTCTTTATTGGTTAGTCTTTAGTGTTGTGGAAATTAAAGAAACAAGTCACAGTTAGTTGTTCCTCAGTTGAAGTAGAATATCGTGCCTTAGTATCATCCACTCGAGAGCTTCAATGGATGCGTTTTCTGCTGCATGATCTCAAACAACATCCATCTAGGCTTCCTTTTCTATACTGCGACAATCAAAGCGCAATCCATATCTCTGCCAGTCTTGTCTTTCGCGAACGGACTAAGCATTTGGATATTGATTATCATTTGGTGCGTGAGAAGATTCAAGATGGTGTGATGAGATTACTTACTGTCCTTCTCGTGATCAAGCAGCTGATGTATTTACAAGGCTCTTGGTCCACGTCCTTTCTTTGGTTGCTTGGCCAAGCTTGGATTGGTTGATATATACCAACCTCAAGCTTTGGAGGGGGGGGGGGGTAATAGAAAATATAGATAATGAACAAGAGAAATCCACGTTGAATGATGATAGTGCATGACCATGATTACACCATGTACATTCCATTATTGGATTAATAGGTTAGTTGGTTTTTATAGGTAGTTAGATTCATGGTACTATATATAACTACGTTTGAACTAACTTTTAACTCAATTAATGCAAAATGTTTCATTCTTTGCTTTTACATCATCATGCTCCATCCTTCTTTTCTTTTCCATCTATGGAGTTTTACACTTGCTTAAAGTTACTAACAATCTGAAAGCATTAGATACAAAAAAAACAAACATTATTTGTTCCACCCCATAAACATACATCATCACCATAATCAGTTCTTAGATGATGAAATGCTTTTATTCTGATCCAAAACTTCTGTGGGAAAAATTTCTCAGCCAATTCCAATTCCAATCACCATTTTTATTTAACATGACATCTATTTTCATGAATTTTGATCCTCAATACTATTACATATGAAATTTCCAACTTAATTTCTGGTTCCACCCAACAGTCAGATCATGCTCTAGTATTTGTACCACTTTCAATCACCCAAAAAGACTTATTATCCAATATAGGCCACACACTTACAATGTGTTTCCGACGAGCTTCAATCACACACTTTATAGCATTTACTTCACTACTGCAATTATTATTTTGGCATACTTCCCTTTCATCACTTCACACCAAAGAGATTGTCACCTGCTTTAATTTTCCATCTTAGTTAGCAATGCATGCCTTATTTATTCATAGAGAATCCGTCTTATTGTATGAAATGTTATATTATTAGAGAATATGATATTAGACTTATCATAGTTGATCTTCTGACCTGAAATAATGTAAAATCTCTCAAGCACCTCCATTATACAATTCATTTGATTCTCTGTGGCTTTTCCAACACCAGTTAATCATAAACAAACATGAGGTGTGGTATAAAAGGACCTCTCTACAGCTCTCATGCTTTCCCATCTACCATAATCAATTGCTTCTATTATCACGTGGGACATTTTATCATATAACAAACAGATAAAGAGAGATAAGATATCCTTGTCTAAAACCTTTCCCTAACTTAAAATAATATTCCTTCCATACAACACTCATTTTGACACATGTGATTGCATCCATGGTGACTTCTTTGAGTTTATCAAGGATACCTACTTCAGTTAGAATTTTATCAACAAAACTCCAGTTGATCACATCATAGGCTTTTTTCTAGATCCACCTTAATTGCAAAGAAGCTTTTCTTCCCTTTTAAGATATGCATACTATGATGCATTTCTTTAGCAACCACAATATTCTAATGAATTTCCTTCCAAGAATAAAGTGTGTCTAGTGAGGAGACACTGTTAGATCTTGTGTTGGGTGTCTGCTGCAAAAACATGAATAAGAAGAAGATGATGGTGACACTACGATGAAAGTTGCACAAAATAATTCCAAGCGTGTGTTTACACTAAGCTTTAGGTTCGATTCGTCTCCACCAATTTATGCAAATTGATGCAAAAGGGTTAACTGGCGAATCCCTTCAGGATACTTTGGAAACCTTAACATGAATCGCACATTCACATTAAGCATATGGGGTTCATGATGTTTTACTGAATAAAGTTTCCTCATTTATTCTCTGTGCACAAGAAAAATAAAAGAATGACTTAGATATAATTTTTGACACTTGAAACAAGTAATTTTTGTGTCCTTTAATGCCTAACAAGTATCTCTATTTATAGAAAAACTTGTACCAATTGGTAAGGATAAACAATGTTTCATTTTATTCCAACATGACCATTCGCGAACCATTGTATATCAATAACAATAAACTTTTTATGAACGTTGTGTTAATTTGGTGGTTGCACCTTTTAACCATGCGCCTTATCACAATAAGGTCTTTGGTTCAATTCTAGAAAGTTGCAACTTTTGCCCATTTATTTGGTTAATTTAACCATTATTATTTATCAATTTAATATTTTAGAAATTTCTCCAACAAACACTAAGTTATCTGCAACTCTTGAGTCTATTTACTATAATCTTACTCAAAACTTTGTAAATAGAGTTACACAGCGAGATTGATCTAAACTGATGCGCATACTAAGGACTCGGTATTTTAGGGATCAAGTATAAATCAATAAAATTTATCTTTGAAGCACCTTTTGGTTTTTCACGCAAATTCTTAATAAAGGTACATACACTCCTTCCTACCACTGATCATGAATTTCGGTAAAAACCAATCGGGCATCCATCTAGGCCTGGAGCCTTCATTTAACTGAATAATCATGTTGTTCATTTAACTGAAAAATCATGTTGTATTATAGTATTAAGTAATACAAGTTTGTAGCCATAAAGAAGGCTCAACAACAGTTTATGAATAATTTCTGATACCCATCATTAAACATCTTCTTAATTGTCCCGACATCCTTTACCCAAGCTCCATTGCATCTCTTATCATACTAATAAGCTTTTACTTCTTCTTTACACTAGTTTAATGTGGTAGTAACGTGTATTTCTATCACCATCCATTGCCATTGAACTCTAGATCTCTGATATCAAGCTAATTCTTCTTGATGGAGAATTTTTACCATTTCTTATTGAATAGTTTTTTCCAGTTGCCATAATCCGTTATGACCTCTTTCATTATGAAAAACACTTTGAATTCCTTTTAGGACAAGTTTGTTTTAGTTTAAAAAATAACTTTTTCTTTGTATTTTTTAAAATGGATTCTTAAAAAAAAAATTCAAAATATTATAAGTTTTTTTATAAATTAAAAGACTAATTTTGACATACTATAACATAAACATACCAAAATATAGTCAAAATTATAGTTTTTTCAAAAGTTGTATCTCAAAAATGATTTTTATGAAAAGCTATTTGAAATAGCTTCAAAATTAGTTGATTTTTTGAAATTTTGATATTCAAAAAAAGTTTCGATAAAATGGTGAAATACATAAAATAACATTTTAAGAATAATTATTCAAACAAAATTTTCATTTGAAACTTTTATAAAAAGTTCTTTGTAAATTTTTTTCCACTAAAATATGTTACACTATTGTCGCGGTGAGAATGGATGTCAAATTATTAATTAAATTGAATCTTAATTCATTAGTTCACCACCGGTCTTTTATTTGTCCAAAGGAAGGGAAAAAGATCGAATTACCCACAATGCAATGCAAATGCAAAAGCTAGAGAGTTTTAGGTTCAGGGGTTAGTTAAACTCAGGGAAGGTGCTAGCATCCTAAGTTTCTGTAGTACTCTACAGAATCTCTTGTTTTATGGTGTTTGTTGCTAAGGGTTATCTACTTAAAGCTGAAAGACCTAGTGGTTTATTTCTAAGTATACTCGCCAAGACGCCGCATCTTGTGCCTACATATCTTGACGGGAATGGAATCAGAGTATTTGTAATTCCCCTAAAAGGTTTGAGGAATTATTGGCTGTTGGTCAAAGTTCCAAAGGAAAAGGGTTTGTTGATTGATTGATTCTAGGAGAAAAGACGAGTCGTCATCTCAAGGGAGAACACTCGACTTAACCACCACAACTTGTAGGAGATGGTCTTTGCATCATCTTGAGAGAAGGGTTTAGAAATTCAGATTGTGATCGACGAGTATGCCACTATCACTCTCAAGCGAAAAAGATCTTATATCTCGATTGTATTGTTATTGGGGTAGGAGATTTATTTCTCGACTATCAAGATGACTAACATCTTATTCTCTAATAGTTTGAATAGGTTTGATTGAGTTGAATATTATTGTTTATCTAAGTTGTAAAAAAGGTCCTCCTTATGGGGTATGATCTAAACTTAGGCGATCAACTTGAAAAGGATCAAGGATCGAGTGGGGAAAATGATGCAAGATGAGATGCATACGCACAAGTATTAAGTCATGCGCAGTTTCTTCCTTTGGACATGATGCGATAAAATAAATGACGATAAAATAAAATCATACAAACAGATAAAAGTGCTAAAAGAACAGACAAGCGCGAGAGCATACAAACTAAAATTGAATCGGTGCTTGGACGGATGGAAGTGGCGTGTTGATTAAGTTGTGTGGGGTTTGATTTAAGAGAAATTATCTTTAAGGGTGAATTAGTTTTTAGTAAAAGTTTTTTTTTTAGTTATACATTAAATAAATCCTATTAATAAATAGAAACTTGGTTACAAAAGTAATTGGATTATTATGAAATGGGTTTTTAATATTAAAAAAGGGTTGTTGTTATTATCAATAAATAAGTACAAATTATAAATTAAAAGAAGTAAATTTTTATTGAACAATTAAAAAAGGTCTAATTTTAAAAAAGATGAAATAAATAAAGTGAAAAGAAATAAGTTGATTTTAATAATTAATAAGTTAATGGATTAAAAAAGGTTGATTAAATTAAATAAATAAGCTAGTTACTTTAGAAAAAAAGGGTGATTTAAATAAAATTTTACTAGTAAGGACATTAATTAAATAAATAGCTGCTTAAAAAAGGGTAATTAATTTAAATAGGTTATTAGTTTGTTTAATTAAAAGAGGGTGATTAAGTCATGATTAATTATTAGTTGATTAAATAAAAAAAAAGTTAATGATGCAAATTAATGCCTTAATTGAGGTTAATGGGCGGATTATCTAGTGTGACGCAGGGAAGTGGGTTACAGTGGGGTTACGCATTGTGGATCGGAGGATTGGATTTGATGCAGATCGTGTGGGTGCATGTGTGGGGTACATGGAAGTTACGCTGGGGTGTGTGCATGTGATTAGCATTACAAACATATAGTAAAAATAAACAAACAAAAAAAAACTAAATGAACTAACCCCCCCCCCCCCCCTTTTCTCTTCTGCGGTCGCCGATGGCTCCTTCCCTCTCACTCTTTCTCTCCACTTTCTTTCTCTTCTTCTGCATGCAATCTCTATTTTCTCCTCCTCTATTCTTCTATCATTTTCGTTCTTCCCGCGAGCTTCTCCTTGAACCTGTTAAGATTATCAAAACAAAAGGGGAAACTGAAGATGTTAAGTGAAATAAACTCCTACCCTAATGTAAAATGAGGCGATGACGAGCTGAGCCTCCGATGGTTCGAAAATGACATCAGAGCTCTTCCGGCGAGTGATGACATTTTTTGTTATGAGCTTTATGTGGTGATGGTTTTGGATATGAGCTTTTGGTGTTGTGATTTCGTTTTAGGAGTTCTTTTGATGATGGTGGGTTTTTTTTTGGTTCTCTTTTCATCTGTGACTCTTCTTCTTCTTATAGTTCGTTTTGAGACTGTGCAATAAAGTTTTTTTTAGACTTTCTTCTTTAATGGTGATATTGTCTGCTGATATTTTTGGAAGAATTTTGAAAGTTCTTAACTTTTCCATTTTCGTTTGGATGGCGACCTTTATGTTGAAAAAAAACAGATTGGAACATTTTATTTGATTTTGTAAAGTTCTAATCTTTTCCTCTTTCGTATCAGACTTGTTGCTAGATTTGGAAACATTGTTTTGATTAACATTGTTGCTGTTGTTGGCTGGATGAATCATTGGAAATGTTGCATCCATGAAACCAATATCAAAGACAAAATTATGGCACATGAGATTGGGCCATGTCAGCAAAAGAGGCCTGGTCGAATTGGGGAAGCAGAACCTGCTAGGAGGTGACAAAGTCAAAAATTTGGAGTTTTGTGAATCTTGTGTATTTGGTAAATCTTGTAGGGCGAAGTTTAACAAAGGCAAGCAAAGAACACATGGATCCCTGGATTACATTCATGTTGATCTTTGGGGGCCTGGAAGGAATCCTTCACACTCAGGTTCAAGGTATTTTCTATCCATCGTTGATGACTATTCCAGAAAGCTATGGGTATTCATTCAGAAGACGAAGGATGAAACTTTTGAGAATTTCAAAAGTTGGAAGATTCTGGTCGAAACTCAAACTGCCAGAAAGGTTAAGAGGTTGAGAACCGACAATGGCCTTGAATTCTGCAACAAAGCGTTCGACAGTTACTGTGTTGAGTTTGGGATTGCAAGGCATAAGACTGTAGCAGGTACTCCTTAACAAAATGGATTAGCTGAGAGATTTAATCAACAATCCATGAAAGGGTTAGATGCATGTTGGTTAGTGTTGGATTGAAGAAGGTGTTTTGGGAGGAGGCTGTTTCGACATCAACTTACTTGATAAATAGGTGTCCCTCGACTTCCTTGGGAATGAAGACACCTGAAGAAGTTTGGTTGGGACATCCACCTAGTCTCGATAGACTGAGAGTATTTGGCTGTGTGGCCAATGCTCATATTAGGCAAGACAAGGTCAAACCTAGAGCTCTGAAATGCATGTTCATGGGACTCCCTGAAGGAGTCAAAGCTTATAGGCTATGGTGCCTAGAGTCAGGTCATAGGAGGTGTGTCACCAGTCGAGATGTAGTTTTCAATGAATCAAAGATAGCTTTCAAGAAACTGATGATGCTGACAAAGAGCAAGAACATGGAGAGATTCTTGTTGAGGTGGAACATGTTGATGCTGAATTGCGTACCCCATATGATGTCGAAGAAGACACAGAAGATGTTGTCGAAGATGAGGAGATTGGTATTGACTACTTGTTAGCAAGAGACAGGTCGAGGAGAGTCATCAAGCCACCTCAGAGACTTGGGTATGCAGATCTTATAGCTTATGCCTTAATCTCTGCAAATGAGGTTCTAGATGATGAACCTAGAGACTATAAGGAAGTTATGAGGAGTCGAAAGAAGACTGAATGGTTGAAGACCATGAAAGATGAGATGAAATCTCTTTGTGATAATAACACCTGAGAACTAATCAAGAAACCTGCTAGAGCCAGGTTAGTCAGATGTAAATGGGTTTTCAAAGTTAAGGAAGGAATCAAAGGAGTGGCGTCGAAGAGATACAAGGCAAGATTGGTTGCTAGGGGTTCATTCAGAAAGAAGGTGTCGACTTCAATGATGTGTTCTCTCCTGTTGTGAAGCACAGATCCATTCAAATGTTGCTTGCCACAGTGGAATAGTTCGACCTTGAACTGGAACAGATGGATGTGAAGACTGTGTTCTTGTATGGTGATTTAGATGAAATAATCCTGATGAGGCAACCTGAAGGGTATGTCGAAAGGGGGAAGGAAGATTATGTGTGCAAACTGAAGAGATCTTTATATGGACTGAAACAATCTTCTAGACATTGGAATAAGAGATTCGACAAGTTCATGGCACGCATAAGTTTTATCAGAAATTAGTTCGACCACTGTGTTTACTTCAGATTTTGACCGGATGATTCATTTGTTATTTTGTTGCTCTATGTGGATGATATTCTAATAGCAAGCAACAATGTCAAAGATGTAATGAGGGTGAATGTTGAACTCAATAAGGCGTTCGACATGAAGGATCTGGAAGCTGCGTCCAGGATTCTTAGGATTGACATGCGAAGAGATAGAAAGCAATCAAAATTATTCTTATCTCACGAGGCATACCTACGGAAGATTCTCAAAAGTTTGGTATGTCGAATTCAAAGCCTGTTGTGACTCCAACACACCCTCAATTCAAGCTGAGTATAGATCAATGTCCCAACACTGATTTTGAAAGAACTTATATGAATAGCATTCCATATGCTAATATAGTGGGTTATTTGATGTATGTTATGGTCTGTACTAGGCCTCACATAGCATATGCAGTAAGTCTTGTAAGAAGGTACATGTCGAATCCTGGTGTAAGTGCTCTTGATTGGCTGCATTTTGTGGCAAAACACTAGAGCATATATGTATGTCATGACTGATGAGAGTGCATACATAATATGGTCTGTGCAGGGTAAGTTGACTTAGCCACAAGCAAGTTAAGTTGGATGTCATACCCAATGTTATGACTTGGGTCGTCTGACATCAAGCGCAGGTTTGCGCAGGTTTGTTTTTCTGGTAGCTATAAACCAGGAAATAGAATAGGAGCTCAAGCTGGATATCAGGAGACTTTCTAGAAGCTCTAGGAGATCTAAAAGATCCCTGAATTAAGTGGCAAGTGTGCAGATCATTGAAAATAGGTTTGTTATGAATAAAACCTAATTTATGCACCAAGGCCCAAAAGGACTGACAGCTGCTATAAATATCAGGAGAAGCAATCCTGAACAGCAGCTCTTGACAGAATAATAGAGAGTGCAAATTAGAGAGTCCTTGTGAGTGAAGAAGGCTAGTCTTCACGTGTGAATTCTGTTTAGGAATACTTGTACTCCAAGCAATTTTCTAGTGGATAATTGCATTGAATAGGTAGATTCTAGGCTGTTTCTCACTCAAAGCTGTGAAGCAAGAGTGTGTGAGTTCCTTGATCAAAGATGTGAAGCAAGATCAAGGTGTGTATGAAGTGTCTCTTCATATTTAGTCTGTAATTGTGAATTATATATCACTATGGTGATTGAGGGGGAGTGAGTGGGTATACTCAGGTCTAGAGTGTCTCTAGGTTGAATTGTCATTGGGTAGGTTTTAAGTGAGGAGTGAAAACTGTGTTGTTTGACTCTGAATTAATTCTGCTAATAGTGAAGTTCCTCCCTGGCTTGGTATCCCCCAGATCTAGGTGTTGTTGACACTAAACTGGGTAAACAATTGTTGTGTTACTTACTGCTTTTATTATTCCTAATTATTAGCTGTTAAGTAGCCGATGTCACAGTGGATGTTATAACTTTGGGAATAACATCCATCGTGTGCTTGCCAGAATTTTCACCTGGAAAGGCTCACTGACAAACATTGAAGTGGATTCTAAGGTACATAAATGGGTCTCGAATAAAGTCCTAATTTATGGTGAGCCTTGGGTGAAAATAGTAAAGCAACAATCGAAGGATATGTCGACTCTGATTTCGTCAGAGGCGTAATCGATCGTGGAGAAGTCCAAGTGCTGAAGGTTTCGACAGATCATAATGTTGCTGATATGATCACCAAGACGTTGCCCAGTTGCAAGTTTTTCCACTGTATGCAGTTGATAAAGCTGCATGAAGAAAGCTAGTTTCTTGATGTTATAGAGTTAGATCCAAGATGGAGATTTGTGAGATGTTGGATCGAACTCTAATATGGTCGAAGGGTAGCTTCTGGTTCGACAAGAATTAAGCATGAGGTCGAAGTCTATTCACATGCTGCTGGAGTAATGCGTGTTGTAGTCGAAGTTTGTTCTAACACGCATTAGTCAATATTGCTAGGTTTGTTAGCATGTTGAATTGGGCCTTGCTTGTAAGCCCAATTGTTTAAGTTAGCTTGTACCCTAAGTTAGCTTGTAATGGATAATTGTTAAAAGTCCATTAGGTTAGTGTGCTATTTTTATTATAAATATGATGCTAGTTTCTCAATCTTGGCATAAGGAAAAATAGGAAGATAAAATCCTAATTTCAAGAGAGAGAGGTTATTTTGTTATTCTTGTAACTTGTAATCTTGTTATAAGAGTAAGGAAAGAATAGCAGTTTATAACCAATCATTGTTGTTCCTTGTTGTTTTACCTTGTTATCTTTGTTAACCCTAACCCTTGTGTGTTTCTTGATTATAAAGAAACCGTTTATACTTTATTTCAAGGTATCCGATTCACAACAGGTCGTATGTTAACCATGGACCTTCCATCAATGATGAATATTGATCTTCTTAACTTGTAAAAGTGACTATATAATACTCTTGCCCCAGATCCACTATGTTTCAACTGCTTTGTAACCAATTTCCTCCCTATAATTTTGACTTTAACACAACGTCTCCATGGTTTTGCGATCCTTCTTTTTGCCATCTCTTAGAGTATGAATTCTGGACATTCATACTCACCAAAGTTCTTCTTTTCGACAAGCATACCTCCATTAATATAACTTCCTTTATTCATATTTTTTTTTTATTTGTGTATGTTGCGACATATCTTCTGTTTCATTCATCTTCTCTCATGTAACCATATACTTGTAGGTAATATTCACCATATGACTATTTTCATCTTAAGCCAAAGGTAATTGTTGATATATCAGAGAAGTATATCTCTCTTTCTTTGACTCTTTTGGTAAGGGTTTGTCCTCATCATGCCCCAACCCCATAATATGTTGCCTAGGCATGATGCTCACTCAGTAGACGACTCGTTCTAAGGAGGAAACATGGATGGTGACGTGCACATAGTTCATAACCACGTACAAAAGTAGTTATGAACATGATTCCATAAGAAGTAGGCGATTAAATGGCTCCATAGTAAAGGTGGAATGATTACTACCTCTAAGGATTCCCAAGATTCAAGCCCACAGGCCTCTATAAATATCTCAATCTTAGAGTTGAAGAGACAATTATGAATTCACCATGGAATATCCCTAGATACAGAGCTTCTCACCTTGGTGGGTTGACTTTAATCTCAAAGAAAACACTACCAAACAGGGTTTCTCACAATCGTGAGCATGCCATGAACCACATGAAACTCTAAAAGCCAATAACCACCCCTACCAGCATAAGGGTGTCACACATCTATACTATTTTAGCAAGTACAACTGGCGCCTACCGTGGGGCACCGGTAAAACTAACCTGAGTCATACCTTCCATTATTCCAGCACTTTGACACTCACTAAAGTCTCCATTCTTAGCCTTAACCATTCTCAACCATGGTTTCTATGAGAACACAATCTTTCAAGTAGGAGGATAATGAAGGTAGCAGTGATTCTAACGCCTGGCGGGGATGTGTGCCGCTATGGACGAGTTGTGTTGTTAAAACTAAAGTATAGAGAACAACGTCCTTAACATTTACCAAAGTCGGCAGGAGGTCATCCCTTTAGGAGGGGGAGGTTCTAGATCCCCAGTCTCTCTTAGACGAGATATAGGAAGCACTTGTCCTTGAAGGCTTCAAGCTTTTCTCCTTGGCAATGTTTGATGGACATATCGACCCTTACGAGCATGTTGTGTCCATCAAATGACTATCTTAGAAGCTCATGATTCTATTAAATACGGGCTTTTGTATGGTACTTTTCAGAGACGCAACCCTGCGATGGTACATGGTCCTACCACGAGCTTCCATCTCCATCTACTAGGATCTGGTGAAGAAAATTGTGCACCATTTTACAGTAAGTCGACATAAAAACATGTCCACCATCATCATGTTTAACATTCGGCAAAACCCCTTAGAGTTATTGAGAGAATACCTCACCCGCTTTAACAAAACCATTATAAGAGTCGTCCACCCAAACTAACAAATATTCGTAGAAGCGTTTTAGAGTGGTTTCAAATTAGGACACTTTAACGAGTCTCTCGTCTAACGACCAATCTCTTTGCTAATAGAGATGGTCACAAGGACGAAATACTATATAAAAGACGAGAATAATAACATAAAAAAGAAGGCTCGTGGCATGAAAGAACATTATAGTTAAAATTAGTTATAATTAATTAGATACTAGCCTTGTGTTACTTGTTGGCCTCAGCTCCACCATAACTATCATATAACCGATGCTTTTCTATATGAGTTACTTTGTAACACTCATTCTAATCCAATGAAAAGTTTACCGTTTCTCATATTATGTGTTAGAATATTTCAACTTCATCCTTTATAAGTTTATTCGACTACTCTATAGTTTTATTTCAAGCTATTAGAGACTTTCTAATTTCTAAAACAAACTATTTTAAGAGAAGTAATAATGACACATCTTAATAATTTTGGTTTATTATTTATTCAGCGATTTATTTTACCTATAAATAATTTTAAAAAATTGTAGCACCCTCTTTCAAATTAAATTATTATAACCCAAAGTTTATCTATTCTATTTATGGAGTTCGATCTTTTAGATTTTATAATTCTATGTTATCTAGTTTATCTATTTTATTTCATCAATTCGATGTGACTATAATAAAATAATAATTTTTTATAAAATTAA
Organism: Lathyrus sativus; assembly: GCA_963859935.3. Taxonomy (NCBI): domain Eukaryota; kingdom Viridiplantae; phylum Streptophyta; class Magnoliopsida; order Fabales; family Fabaceae; genus Lathyrus; species Lathyrus sativus. The sequence continues at coordinate 135,507 of CAWUDS030003277.1, forward strand.
TTATTTGATGAGTTATAATTTCTATTAACTTATTAAGTGTGCATTTTAATAATTAATTAATAATTTATTTTTATAATTTATTTCCATACTTAATATTTGATTATTTACAATATTTTATGAATGTATAAGTAATTGAATAAGTTTATAGTTAATGATAACTTCTCTCTTAGTCTTAGGGATAATACTGTAACATCTTCTAATTCTTATTGGATTATTATTTACTACGCAAAAAGTTGATTTTACTCAATTATTTATTGTAGTGTGATATTTTTTTATTTATCTATTTTATTTTTGAGTGTAACCTTAATGCATTTGATTTGATTTTAATTTATTAAAACGAAGAAGAGATAAAATATTGAAATATAAAAAAAAGGTGGAGTTAGAAAGAGCATACTAGAGTTTAAGTTGCTTCGACCTTAAATCATGCAGGGTAAGCTAATTTCCAAAAAAAATTCTTTGAAATTTTCACTAAAAGCTTGAGCTCTATAGCAGGATCAACCGATAACCTCCTTACACCAAACTTTTATTCAGATTTATCTTATAACCTTTATATCACTTACAATGTCACAAGATAACTAAGCCCTGAATTTACAATTATAATACAATCTGGTTTAAAAAGAAAAAATAATGTATAAAAATAATTTTTATGAAGAGAGTGAGTAGGAGAGAAGAATATAAAATTAAATTTCCATGTTTTAGAAGAGTGCGCAGGGTCTCCTTTTTATAAGAAAAAAATTGATTAAAAAGGAAAATAATCCATGGGTCGAGACTGCTTTCTAATCGATTGGTCTGCAACGCTAATTGAATAGACCTTTCTAGTTAGAAAATATTTTAGCCAGACTTGAACCCTAATCGATTAAGAGGGTTCCTAATTGATTAGGTGAAGTACTCTTTCCTTAATCGATTAAATACAATTTCTTATCAATTAGAGAGCGAGGCTTTGACTTCCTAATTGATCATGATACTTTCTAATTGTTTAGTTAATGGCCATACTTGATTTTAAGAAAGGTTTTAAAATAAATAAAGTTTTTAAAGTCATTTTGAAGTTGTATTTACATTTTCTTAGTATTTTGAGAGCTACTCACACTTATTTGTACATTATTGGTCTTTAACAAAATAAAAGTAAAATCAGATCAGACAAACTTTCACAACTTTAATTCCTTTTGATATTGATTTTTGCATTTGACTATCTTTGCTCTCAACAATGGAATCTTCTTAACTTCACTTTTCGTCATCATCAAAACCATATATAAAATCATCATAACCTACACAACACATAAAACAGATGTAACGTGGTTAGAATTTGGTGTATAAATCCATGCCATTTGATTCTAATAAATGGAGTTTGAATTCTTCTCTCCTAACTTTTTTTGTGCGTTAACCTGCCCTCCAAGTTAGTAGGGGCAATCTTTGTTTCCTTTTAAAAATGAAAATTTGTCATGAAGGTATTGATCAACAAAAGTTATCATGCATATGTCTCCTTAACCCATTACTCTCTCTCTCTCTCTCTCTCTCTCTCTCTCTCACACACACACACACAAATTTGACAAAAGTTATATCTAAGATCATAGTTTGACTTTGCTCCATTTATATACATCCATTTAGGAGACAAATATACACAAGTGATACATGTTAACTAAGAAAAGGTTTGATCAAAAATAACTACAAGAAAAAAGGAGATTTACGACACTTGAGTTGCGACAGTTATCACAAAATCGTCCTTATTCCTAGATTGCAACGGTTGTCATGACAATTAGGGTCAACTGTCGTAGATTTTTTGGGACAGTTATCAAAAAACCGTCCTTATTCCTGGACTACGACAGTTCTCACGACGGGTTGAGACAACCGTCGCAAAATTTTTTAGGCATGTTGTATAAAATAATGTGACAGTTACCAAAGAACCGCCCTCTTTCCACACTTGCGATAGTTAATGCGAACTGTCGCAATTACTTTAGCCAATCATAATCACTATTTTTTTATTCCTTTAATTCCACTTTTTTCTTTCATTTTTATTTTCTAACCTTTTCAATTTTATTAATTAATTTAATAAATAATTATTATAATTATTATAATTTTCATGACAATGTAACTTAATATTTTTGTCTAAAATAATAGTAAAATATTTTCTGTTTTATTATATAAATAGTTAATTTTTATTAAAATTAATTTTGATAGCAATGTTTATATATATATATATATATATATATATATATATATATATATATATATATATATATATATATATATATATATATATATATATATATATATATATATATATATATATATATATATATATATATATATATATATATATATTATTTATTTATGGAGATTATAAATACATTACAAATTATAAATTATAGATTAAAAACATGTTTAAGCTTTAAAAAAATATTAAATTCTTTTTTTCAGTTCCACGACCGTTCTCCATCAGCCCCTGTGTTCGTATATACTAAATTTTCAATTCAGGTGGTTATGATTTCCAAATTCTACCGCCCTTTTATTTTATTTCAGATTCGTAAACCCTTGTTGTTTTCCATCCAAACTGAAACCATATTCCACTTTTATACAATTGCAAAACTTATTTTATCAAATCGGAAAAATAATTATTCTTGCTAATCTCATGTACAAAGAAACTCAGGGAAGGTATGTTTTCACGCATTTTTATGTTTTGTATTTCTTTGAAGATTTTGTTTCGGTTTGGGAATTTAGGGTTTATTCATTTTAATACCCATGGAATCATTTGTCGGTTATGTTTGTTTTGATTTTTGAATTTAGGTTTTGTTCCTTTTATTTATAAACCATTGATACTTTATATGTCTATTCTAGATGGAATATTTTGGTTTGAGAGAAATGTTTCAGACTAAGGATATTGATAAAATTATGTAATGATTTTCGATAAACTCAAAGTTGGTCTCAGAGGATATGTATGTATCCTTTGGTTTGGTTTTGACTTGTAGAGACTAAGAGTAAGAGATTTTCATTGAAGAAGGGTTCTGATTTGTAGATAGTAAGAGTAAAAGGGTTATGATTCTCAGTTGATAGTTAATATATGACATTTTATAAGGATTTGGTAAAGGTTATTAAAGCCTCTGATGTCATACTTTGGATCCTTGATGTCGGAGATCCCTTGGGTACTCTTTGTGTTGACATAGAGAAAATGGTGATGAAAGAAGAACTTGAGAAATGTCTTGCTTAGATTTTAAATAAAATTAGTAACTTTGCTGATCACCCTTTTCTCCTCTTTCTCCTTTTAGATTTTTTTCCCGATGAGTACTCATTTGTACTTTTAATTCAGATCTTATTCCCCGAGAATTTATCGAGAAGTGGAAAACTGCATTTTAGCTTCGAATTTAGCGCCGGCCACCGACACCGACACAACTTAGCCTCGGCCAAACCTACGCTATTCAAACACAAAAAATTCATTTTGTAGTTATATTTTACCATTATTTTAATTTAATTCAATAGACATGGCTACGTCGAGGTTAGTTTTTTTCTAATTTTTGAATTATTATTTTTATATATATTAGACACGGTTTGTCCAATGCTAAATATTAATTTATTTTGTAATAATTTTTATTTTATGTAATAGACACCAATGAATCGAGGCTAAATATTATATTTTATTTTTATTATTAAGTAGACACGGATTTACCGAAGATAAATATTAATTATTTTATTAATGCATTTATTTATTTATTTGATAGACACGAATTCACCGAGACTAATTATTAATTTTTTTTTTTAATTTGTATTATTTATTGGTTTGTTCCAATAATATTCTAAAATTTATTTTCCCTCTCTTCTTTTTCCTCTTTCTCTCTTTCTTTTTGCTCTTTTTTCTTTCTCTTACGTTTTTTTTAAAACCCTAAACTCTTTCTTCTACAATTTCATTAATCTAGAATCAAACAACTGGAAGATCATCTTTGTACGAAAAAATCAAAAAATCATGTACTTTTTCGTCTGATTTCAAAATAAAAAAAAATCTGTTGGTTCAATATGATTTTGATTATCTTACAATTTTTCATCTCTTCGTTAGATAGTTCAGAGATGGGGTGAACCAACCGCAAGATCATTGATTCAGTGTGTTTCATGTTCATCAGGTACTTTTCCCCCTTTCCCTCTTCCTTTTTCCACTGCTTTTCATCTCTTAAGAACAAAAACCCTAAGCATTATCGGAGGAAGAAATTTCTCCAATTTATCACTATTACAATGCATTTCTTCGTACACATTAGTGTATTCTTTAGCGGTAACAAATAAGCACACTATGGCACATCAGCAACACAGAGCAACACATCATCCCTTCCAGAACCCATCACCTCTGGTTGTGGTTTGGTCTGGAATCCTTTGTTGAGGGGCATCCTTGGAAGGGTAACCCATAGGTGGTAGGGCAGTAACATATTGAGAATTAGAATAAGCCTCACCTGGTGGCGGATATGATATAGGTGCTTGTTGTTGCTGATTGTTAAAGTTACTCATGTTGTTGTTGTTCTTGATGATGAAGTTGCTTAGAGAAGATGTTGTTGAATGGAGTCATTTGGAACCCAACCTGTCGGATCTGATACATCTAGTGCTGGAACTCAACTGGTCTTTGACAGATCAGGGGAGTTGTATGTCTTGAGAGAGAACAATGAGAAATTCAACATGTCAGGAAAAAATGGAGAAGAAGACGTCTCAATAAAAGTCTCCACCACTGATATTTATCTTAGAGCAACTCTTAATTTGGAGGGAGTGTTTTCACTTTTCAAGCATCCGAAGAATTCAACTAGCAGTGAAGGTTGGACTACAGTGTGGTCCAAACCTGATAATATATGTCTTTATACTGTCAGTTCTGGTAGTGGTGTTTGTGGATATAGTAGCTTCTGCACTTTGGGAGATGATAAGAGACCAACATATCAGTGTCCAAAAAATTACTCACTGGTTGATCCTGATGATCCACATGGTGGCTGCAAGCCAGACTTCATACAAGGATGTGCAGAAGATGCACTAAGTACGAAAATAAATGATTTGTATTACTTTGAGAATTTGACTGAAACTTATTGGCCCATATCCGATGCTGCATTTCTAAGGCCTTTTACTGAAGAACTATGTATGAAAGCTTGTATGGAAGATTGCTTGCGTTCTGTGGCTATTTTCAGGTTAGGTGATAGTTGCTGGAAGAAGAAGTTACCACTCTCAAATGGGAGAGTTGATACCACACTTGATGGTGCCAAGGCCTTCTTGAAAGTGAGAAAATATAATATCTCCTTTGCTCTTTCTCCAACTCCAATCAATAGGAACAAGAATAATAAGGAAACTTTGGTTTTGATTGTTTCTGTGCTTTTCGGTAGTTCTGCTATTCTCAATGTTGTATTGATTGTAACAATATGTGCCAGCGCCTCTATTTTTCAGTACAAGAAGCTTAGAAGAGTTATCAAAAGTGACACATGTGTTGAAACCAATTTACGCAAAACCAATACTGGCATAAGGGGAAGAAAAGGGTATGTTGCATTTGAGTGGTTTAAAAACATGCCTATCACAGTTAAGGTGGATGTGTATAGTTATGGAGTAGTGTTGCTTGAGATAATTTCATGTAAAAAATGTGTTCAAGAAATGGAACAAGAAGATGAAGAGAAAGCAATATTAACTGACTGGGCTTATGATTGCTACAAGGATGGTGTTGTAGATGCATTGGTTGAGGGTGACAGTGAGGCATTGGATGACAGAGAAAAATTGGAGAAATTGGTAATGATTGCTCTTTGGTGTGTTCAAGAGGATCCATATCTTAGACCAAGATCGAGAAATGTGGTACATATGCTTGAAGGTACTGTTGAAGTGCAAGTTCCACCATACCCCTCACAAATTAGTATTCAATATTCTATAAATTAGTAAGTTTGTTTGCTAGATTTGCAGATTATGCTAATCCTTGTTGTGTTGTTTTAATGAGCTGTAATATTTGCATTTATGTCTGTGTATCAAGCTGTGGCTTTAAGTTCCTTCAACATTAGTATTTGAGGTTCAAGATTGATTAGTTTACTTGGTATGAATAAACTTGCTTACACGGTTGTTTTGTTTTGGATAAAGTTAATTTAAGTATAATTAACATGTCTTTTTTACGAAATAAAAACATATGTTAAATAGTTTTACTTGATCAATCCAATAGTTGTTTATTAGCTAGATAGTATTTCCAAATCAAGTTTCAATTTGGTGTGTTAGTACAAAAAATCAGGGGCTAAGTCGAGGCTAATGTCAACTATTGGAACTTGATTTGGAGTCCTTGGCTTGTTTGATCGTGTCTGCCCATATTATTTTTCTGGCCTTTCATTCACTATTGATGCAAATTATAAAAGAGCTCTGTTTGCAGTCTTCTCTGAACGAATCTGCTTCAAATATTCCAGACGGTGCTGGGCGTTCTTTTACTACATCATTCTCTAGTCGGTCTGGTGCAGCCTCGCCAATTTATCAGCACACTGGTGGGAAGATTGTGCTGGAATCAATCCTTTTTATTGTCTTCTTTATTTATTTTCATAATCACTACCTTTTTGCTGCAGGTGGTATTCAGGGGTTGCATAACATGCACGGGAGCTTTAACATTCCTAACATGCCCAGTACACTCGCATCAAGAAACTCAACGATAAACAACATGCCATCTGGAGCAGTTCAGCAACCTACATCAAGTCTTTCGAGTGGAAGATTTTCATGAAATAATCTACCTGCTGCTCTGTCACAGGTACATATAAGTGCCTGTGTTTGAACATCTCGAGGATAATTGCTGAGCTATTGAGCATACTTATATGTTCTGTCTTTCATTATCTTTCCACTGGTGTTTAGTTTAAAGTATTTCCAAATGTCTATACATCATATTTGCAGCTATCTCATGGAAGTTCTCACAGACATTCAGGAGTCAACAGTAGAGGAGGTATAAGTGTTGTAGGAAATCCTGGATTTAATAGTAGCACAAATGGAGTTGCAGGTTCTATTCCTGGGATTCTTCCAACTTCTGCTGCAATTGGTAACCGTAATGCTGTTCCAGGATTGGGAGTATCCCTAATTTCGAGAAATGCAGGTCCGAGGATAACAAGTTTGATGGGAAACATGGTTGCTGGGGGAAACATTGGGAGGATAAGCTCTAGAGGATTGTCCATTCCTGGTCTTGCTTCACGTCTACATTTAAATGGAAGCAGCGGATCTGGTGGCTTAGGCGTGCAAGGACAAAATCGATTGATGAATGACGTGCTTCCTCAAGCTTTGTATTTTGGTAGTCACAACAAGTTCATTAAAATGATGTGGAGGTATTATTTATCATAAGAAATATCCAATTATATTGAGGTTATCTTCATATTTTAGGTTGAGATTTTTTTCAAAAGAGTTAGAATATAGATATTAAAGTGATGCATTCTTTTGTTTATAGAAATTTTTACATATAAAATTATATTTATCCAGGGAAATATAGTACTATACTACACTGTATTTTTTTTTCACGGATGAACTTTTCAAATCTTACCAACTTAATTATCTCAGATACAATTTCTCCTAAGGAATATCCAAATATATTGAGGTTATCTTCATATGTTTAGTTGAGATCTCTTTCAAAAGAGTTAGAATCTAGATATTAAAGTGATGCAAAATTTGTTTATATATATTTTTGTTAGAACACAGATTGGTTCTTAATAATAACTCTTTGTTTTGATGATAACTGTTAGGAAATTTTATATTTAAGAATTATATACTCTAAAATTTGTTTGAGAGTTTTACTGCAGATTGAAATGAAATTAACTCTCTAGAAGCAAATTTGTATTGTATACAAGAAGTTATCCTGACTCTGAAGCGCCAGATGCATCTTACAGAAGAATTTGATTGCTCTTTACAGAAGATCCTGAGCGTAGTCTCCAGAAGGATCTGAAGCAAGAAGCTCCAGAACATTCTGAGTCAGAAGCATCTGAAGATAGTCAGAAGCATCTGAAGCTGAAGCATCTGAAGCAAAGAAGAATATTGTTTGAAGAGTTTCTCAAAGCATAATTCTACAGAAGTTTCTGAAAGTACCAACGCTGCCAAGTACTGAAGTTCTGTGTCAAATATGCTCTGATGATCAACACGCTAAAAGCACACATGCTGCAGAAGACTCTGATACAACAAAGTTCTGAATTTCATTTGAAGACTCTGATCCATTCAGACTCTGAAGAACTTGCTGAAAACTGAAGAAGAAATATTCAAGAATATATCCGTTGGAGTAAATCAACGTCTCTTTCCTTATTTGTGCTAGACACAATTACACAGACAAAAAGGATTTTTCTGTGTTATCTACTTCAAGGAAAGGTCACTTGATGTGAAGACAAAAAGGCTCAGACCTTTTTGGGACTCTCTTTTCAACGCTCAGCATCCTTGGATCAGCTGCCTATAAAAGGAGAACTCCACCACATTCTTCAGTTACACAATTTGCTGAAAAGAAATCATATTATTCTAAGCTCTCATTCTTTCATATTCTTCTTAGAATTTCTTGTACTTAAACTTAAGAGAAAAATCACTGTTGTGATAAAAGCTTTATAGAAGCATTAATACTCTTGTATTTAATTTACATTGATTGTAAAGGTTATTCCTTAAGAGGATTCAGTTGGAATCAGTAGCTCTTGAGAAGACTAAGAACAGTTGTTCTTAGGTGTTACTATTGTAATCAGTTTGATTTAATAGTGGATTAAGTCCTTGTTGAGAAAGGCAAATCACTCTAGGAAGGGTGGACTGGAGTAGTTGTTTAAACGAACCAGGATAAAAATAATAGTGTGATTATATTTTAAGTCTTAATCTTTCATACTTATTCAACCCCCCTTCTAAGTATTATCTCACCTTCAGTTGGCATCAGAGCTCCGGTTCTGAGTGTGCTACCACTTAACAGTGTCAGTAAAGATCCAGAGAGAAATACTTTGATATATATTTATTTGTTACCATGGCTGATAATTCAATGTCCAATATTAACAATAAATATGAAGAAAGGGATAGGATCAGCACCAAACCCCCAATGTTTGATGGGGAGAAATTTGACTACTGGAAAGACAGAATTGAGAGTTTTTTCCTAGGATATGATGCTGATCTATGGGATCTAGTCATAGATGGATATGTCCATCCCACAGATGGAAATGGCAAGAAGATTGACAGAAAATCTATGACAGATGCTCAGAAGAAAGATTTCAGAAATCACCACAAAACCAGGACTATATTATTGAATGCAATTTCACATACAGAGTATGAGAAAATTACAAACAGGGAGACTGCTTTTGATATGTTTGAATCCCTAAAAATGACTCATGAGGGAAATTCTCAAGTTAAGGAGACAAAAGCTCTGGCTCTGATCCAGAAGTATGAGGCCTTCAAAATGGAAGACTCTGAATCTGTTGAAGCCATGTTCTCCAGATTTCAGATACTCACTGCTGAGCTGAAAGTTCTGGACAAGGGATACTCTACATCAGATCACGTAAAGAAAATCATCAGAAGTCTGCCTACCAGATGGAGACCAATGGTGACTGCCTTGAAGATGGCTAAAGATCTGAACAAGATCTCTCTAGAAGAACTCATCAGCTCACTGAGGAGCCATGAGATTGAGCTTGAGGAAGATGAACCTCAGAAGAAAGAAAAAGGTAAATCTGTTGCATTAAAATCTAACAAAACTGCTAAAGCTTTGCAGGTCATTCAAGAAAGCTCTGAAGAATCTTCTTCTGAAGAAGAAGATGAGTTATCCATGCTGTCCAGAAGGATCAACATACTCTGGAAGCACAAGGGAAAGAAGTTCAACAACTTCAGAAGATCTGATAATAGAAAGGAATCTTCTGGACACAGAAGATCTGCCAAGAAAGAAGTTGTGTGCTATGAGTGCAAAGAACCTGGGCACTACAAGAATGATTGCCCCAAACTTCAGAAAGAAAAACCCAAGAAGAAGTTTAACAAAAAGAAGAAGGTTCTGATGGCAACATGGGATGACTCAGATGAATCTGAATCATCTTCTGAATCAGAAGAAGAATGTGCCAATGTTGCACTGATGGCCAGCACAGAGGATCAAGAGGAAGGTACCTCAGGATATGAATCAGAATCTGAATCTGATGATGACGCAGAAGAGGTAATGGCTAAACTTACCAAAGAAGAACTCATAAAAGTTTTAACAGAAGTTCTTAAAAGTTATAACAATATCAAACTCAAATACAAGAAGCTGAAAAGCAATCTTGAATCTGAGATTGATCTTCTGAAAACAGAACTTGTTGAGCAAAAAGAAATAAATCTGAAAATAAAAAATGACTTTGAAATAACTCAACAAGAATCTGAATCTGAGACTAAGTCATGTGAAAATATTTTAGAAAAATATGACTGTAGCTTTCAGAGATTTCTTACTAAGAGCATAGACAGAAGCAAGATGGCTTCTATGATCTATGGTGTTAGTGGAAACAATAGAAGAGGTATTGGATATGAATCTTCATCTGGAAGCAATCCAAAACCTGTTGACAAACTTTTTATCAAGAAGACACCTCTGTATTCTCAATTTAAATATGGTCACTTGAATGACATTAAACACACAAGCTCTGAGAAGAATACTTATGTGTTTAAACCCAAGGCAAGTCAGAATAAACATTATGTTGAAAAACAGAAGTTTAGACAAACCTACAAACCAACTAACCCCAAAGGACCCAAGAAGATTTGGGTACCTAAAAACAAAATAATTCCTGTTGCAGATGTTCTTAGCAGCAAGGTCAGGACACCAATCATGGTACCTGGACTCTGGATGCTCACGACACATGACAGGAGAAAAGTCTATGTTCCAAAGCCTGGAACTTAGATCTGGAGGTGACGTGAAGTTTGGAGGGAACCAGAAGGGCAAGATCATTGGATCTGGCACTATTGGAAATGGTAAACTTCCCTATATTACTAATGTTTTACTTGTTGAAGGGTTAAAGCATAACTTATTGTCCATAAGTCAATTAAGTGACAATGGTTATGATATTACCTTTAATCAAAAATGTTGTAAAGCTATTAGTCAAAAGGATGTCTCTATCCTATTTAGTGGTAAGAGGAAAAACAACATTTATAAAATAAATCTTTCAGAACTTAAAGTTCAAAATGTTAAATGCCTCTTGTCTGTTAATGAAGAGCAATGGGTCTGGCACAGAAGATTGGGCCATATTAATATGAGACGTATATCTCAGATTAATAAACTTAATCTTGTCAGAGGACTCCCTAATCTGAAGTTCACTTCAGATGCTCTTTGTGAAGCATGCCAGAAAGGGAAGTTTTCAAAAACATCTTTCAAATCAAAAAATGTTGTTTCTACTTCTAAACCACTAGAACTACTTCATATTGATCTGTTTGGACCAGTGAAAACTGCATCCATCAGAGGCAAGAAGTATGGATTAGTCATTATTGATGACTTTAGCAGATGGACATGGGTAAAGTTCTTAAAACACAAGGATGAGTCACATTCTGTGTTCTTTGACTTCTGCAAGCAAGTCCAGAATGAAAAGAATTTCAAAATTATAAAAGTCAGAAGTGATCATGGTGGTGAATTTGAAAATAAATATTTTGAAAAATATTTTTCTGAAAATGGCATTGCTCATGATTTTTCCTGTCCTAGAACTCCACAACAGAATGGGGTTGTAGAGAGGAAAAACAGAACTTTGCAAGAAATGGCCAGAACCATGATCAATGAGACAAATCTGGCAAAACATTTTTGGGCAGAAGCAATCAATACAGCCTGTTACATTCAGAACAGAGTGTCTGTTAGACCTCTTCTGAAGAAGACTCCTTATGAACTGTGGAAGAACAAAAAGCCCAACATTTCATATTTTCATCCCTTTGGATGTATTTGCTATATGTTAAACACTAAGGAAAATCTGAGCAAGTTTGATTCCAAAGCACAAAAGTGTTTCATGCTTGGATATTCTGAACGCTCTAAAGGCTACAGAGTATACAACACTGAGACACAGATTGTGGAAGAATCCATACATGTCAGATTTGATGATAAGCTTGGCTCTGAAAAGCCAAAGCAGGTTGATAACTCTGCAGATAGGGAAATAGTCTTTATTGATTCTGAAGTTCCAGAAGCAGACAAAATTCAAGTGAAGGAACCATAAGCAACTCCAGATGCTACTCCCTTAACTTCTTAGATGAATAATCTAAACATTTCTGAAGAGTCAACTATTAGAGGATCATCATCCAAAATTAAAGCTTCTCATCTAGAGGATGTCATTATTGGAAAGAAGGATGATCCCATCAGAACAAGATCCTTTCTAAGATCATCTGAAGCATCACTATTTGGACTAGTGTCAGAAATTGAACCATCTTCTGTAGAAGAAGCTCTGCAAGTGATCGCGACTTTCTATGTCTAATACAAACTAACTGCAAGTGCACAGTCTATCGCGTAGTAATAATAGATATCGATCCCACAGGGACTCGTAATCAAACTAGTGTTCTCGGGAGTTACTATGTTTAGCTAGGTAGAATATGTTTAAGGGAATAAAATTGTCACTAAAAGGGAACTAAGATTACTATTTAGATTATAATTGATTGAATCGATACGTAGTAATTGTGTTCTTCAGGGATTTGATAAATTACTGGTGTATGAAATAATTTTCAAAGTTTATTTAAGCAGAAAATGGAGATTTGAAGACTCTCGTCTCACGATGGTTATTGACGCTAATCATAATCCTAAGGGCCAAACGTACACTTTCGTATCCCGTTCGGGGTTAAAATTATTTTTTGGAAATCTCTAAGTTCTAATTCATTTTAAAGTGCTTTCGCTGTTATTAAAACAAATGCCTAGTCTTCACTATCTGACCTTACCGCAGCTTTCGCTTGTTGGTTCGTATCTTAATTAATTTCCCACTTTCGTGGCAAAACTACTTTTAAATAAGTTCTCGCTTTCGCGACGAAGTTTATTTAGTAAATCAATTTTAAACACTCAGACCATAGATTACTTTTATGAAAAAAAAAGTTTTTCAACCAGTGGTTATCAAATCCCATTCGAATTATTACTATATATCGATTACCTAAGTTTAGCTAGACATGGATTTGGGAAAGATAAAATATAAATAAGAATAATAAATAATAATTTACATTATAATAAAACTGAAGTCGATCAAAATGAAAACCTGTAAATATGCCAATTGGCCTTTGGGCAGATCCTCCACAGATGTTCGCAGGATTCTGGTCTTTAGTGCCAATTTGATCGTACAATAAAATAGAAATTACAGAAGAATGAAAATGGGAATACAGGAAAGGTAAAGAGAAACAAATAAGAATAAAACTGGAAAATAATGCTCTGGAAAGTAAATTCGGCAGCACTTCGTGGTATGAATGCAACACTTTTTCTGAAGTCCCCTGCTTCCCTTTTTATAGAAGTGGAATCCCAACGGTTATCACTGAAGATGATGGACCTTGAGGCAGATAATTTAGGGAGTAGTGGTCCACTCTGTGGGAATTGGAACTGATCCTTTGACGTGTAATCTGAGTGGGGCGTTTTTGCCTGCATGACGGTCGTCACAAGGTGTGACGGTCGTCACCCATGTGACGGTCATCATGAAGCTGTGACGGTCGTCACATCAGCAAAAACAGCTTGCTGCGCTTTTCATTGTATTTTCACTCCTTTTTCGTCCATATTTCATCTGAGATTGCTTCTTTTCTTCATGTTGCCTTGTTTAGACGTGATTGTTGAATACCTGCAAAACATCAGACAAATACACGGAAATAACCCAAAATCGGATCGAAAACGGTTAGATTTTAGTTGAATTATGCATGAAAATATCTATATGATTTCGTGTTATCAGCAAGACAATGATTGGATTATTGCCATGCAAGAAGAGCTAAATCAATTCAGCAGAAATGATGTATGGGATCTAGTTCAAAGACCTCAAGGATTCAATATAATTGGTACAAAATGGGTCTTCAGAAATAAGCTAAATGAGAAAGGAGAAGTTGAGAGGAATAAGGCAAGGCTGGTTGCTCAAGGGTACAGTCAGTAAGAGGGTATTGATTACACTGAGACATATGCTCCAGTGGCAAGGTTAGAATCTATACGCCTTCTTATTTCCTTTGCTGCACAAAATAACATCACTCTGTATCAGATGGATGTTAAAAGTGCCTTTCTTAATGGTATTATAGAAGAAGAAGTTTATGTCCACCAACCTCCTGGTTTTGAAAATGAAAAATTTCCAGATCATGTTTTCAAATTAAAGAAATCTCTATATGGATTAAAACAAGCTCCCAGAGCTTGATATGAGAGATTGAGAAATTTTCTTCTGGAGAAGAATTTCATCAGAGGCAAAGTGGATACAACACTATTCTGTAAAACAATTAAGAAAGATCTTCTAATTTGCCAAATTTATGTAGATGATATTATTTTTGGATCAACAAATATTATGCTTGGAAAGGAGTTTGCTACATGTATGCAGGCAGAATTTGAAATGAGCATGATGGGAGAACTCAGATTCTTTCTAGGAATCCAAGTTAATCAAACTCCAGAGTGCACCTACATACATCAGACAAAGTATGTTAAAGAACTTCTGAAGAAATTCAACATGTCTGACAGCAAGCTGGCAAAGACTCCAATGCATCCTACTAGCTCACTTGGCAAGGAAGAGGTAAGTAAGAAAGTAGACCAGAAGCTCTACAGAGGTATGATTGGCTCTCTTCTTTATCTTACTGCTTCTAGACCTGACATATTGTTTAGTGTTTGTCTATGTGCTAGATTCCAATCAGATCCTAGAGAATCACACTTGACAGCTGTCAAGAGGATTCTAAGGTATCTGAAAGGTACTTCTAATGTGAGTTTGTGTTACAGAAAATCTGATGATTTCAAATTAGTTGGATTCTGTGATGCTGACTACGCTGGAGACAGAGTGGAAAGAAAAAGTACTTCTGGAAGTTGTCAATTTCTAGGAAGAAATCTAATCTCCTGGTACAGCAAGAAGCAACCCACAATTGCACTTTCAACCACAGAGGCTGAATACATTGCTGCTGCTGGATGTAGCACGCAGATGCTCTGGATGAAGAGTCAACTAGAAGATTATCAAATTTTTGAGAGTAACATTTCTATCTTTTGTGATAATACTTCTGCTATATGTTTGTCCAAGAATCCCATTTTACATTCTAAGGCAAAACATATAGAAATTAAGCATCATTTCATCAGAGACTATGTTCAGAAGGGAATCATAAACTTAGCCTTTGTTGATACAGATCATCAATGGGCAGATATTTTTACAAAACCCCTTGTTGAAGATAGATTCAATTTTATTCTGAAAAATATTGGTATGGATTTTTGTCCAGAATGATATTTATCATAAGCAAATTGTTACAGATGCAATAATGCTTAAATGCTCTGAAGTATTTCTTCTGTTTGTTTATTCTATTCTGATCAATATTTCTTTTGTGAAACTCTGAACTAACAATCTTTAGAAGATCTGAACGTTGGCTAACGTTTCATTTCTTAAGAGAATTCAGAACAACATGCAAGTAAACACGTGTCACACTAAATCTGAAGAGGTGGCGTGTACATAACTGAAGAGACGTTTGAGGTGAAGTTTGAATAGTAAGAATCTTGGTTTTCCCCCCAAATTGTCAGAAGCATTTATTGTTTTGAAATGATTTTTATTCTCTTCATTTAATGCTTGTTCAAACGTGCATTTTTTTTTTCTGACTGTTGATGTGCCTAAGTGTTTAGTATAAATACTTGTCTTGTATTCACTTTCACACTTTTCACTCTCTCAGAATTTACATGCGTTTTCATCTCCTATTTTCTCTGCATAAAAACCCAAAACCTAAGTGTTTGACTAAGCATTCTTCAATGGCGTCTTCATCATCAACAACTGCTCAGTTCCAATCTACTATGGCTGCTGTGACTTCAGAAAACTTGGGTGTTGCTCCATATTCTCCTCCCAAAAGAACACTTCTAACGCCTGTTGATAAACTGGAAGTTCTGTGTGAATCTATGGTTGAGTTTGATTCTCTGGCAGATAATGGGTTTAAGTTTCGTTCCATAATTAGAGCTCAAGGATGGGTTAAGTACTTTGATAGGATTTTTGGACCAGTTTACCCTCTCCTTGTGAAAGAATTCTGGATTCATGCATCAGTTTATCCCAAATTCATCTTATCTTCTATGCTGGGAAAATAGATTATTATCACAGAAGATCTGATAAGAAGATTGATAGGATATGAAGAAACAGATGGTGTTTCTCACTTGCCAGCTGGGCGTGTGGACATGGATGAGGTTTATGAAGAAGTAATGACTACTGGTCAAGCTTCTAACAAATTCAAAGATCTGAAGTCTGATTACAAGATCTGGGCCAAGATCTTCATGGGATGCATCCACCACAGGAAGTCAACCAATTCTCCAGACTATGTCAATAATGAACAGATCTATTTCATGTATTGCCTTAGTCAGAGCACCAAGGTAGATCTTCCATACATTCTGTTCATGCATCTGTGGAACCATATCAATGCATCTAGAGAATCTGTGAAAGAGAAAGGCCAGAAGATCAGGACTTGGATCCCCTTTGGAAGGTTGATCTCAGATCTTCTTACTGAAAATGGTTTAGTGACTGCTCTGTACACTGCTGGAGTTACAGAGGAATTAGAGTTTATAATGGGAAAACCTCTGAACGCTAAAAGTCTTCTGAGACTCAAAATTGTTGATGAACTCACTACAGCTCCCAAGAAGCTGAATATGTCTGAATTGAATAAGAGGGTTCCTGTAGCTGACTTTCCCCTATTCTTTGCTGAAGAACCCAGACATATAGTGCTTATGTATATAGAAGAATGTAAGAAGGAAGGAATACCTGTTCCTGCCAATGTGTTTCAGCTAGTTAAACAACCACTACCAGATGCAGGAGAAGAAGAAGCACCACTTCAGAGGAAAAGGACTCAGCCTGTAGAAGAATCTGAACCTGTCCAGAAGAAGGTCAAGATTGCTGAGAAGCCCAAGAAGCTCTTGAAGAGAAAAGATTCTGAAGAAGCTGCCTCTGTACCTGCCAAGAGGATTAAAGTTAAAGGTACTAAATCATCTGTAACTTCTGCAAATCTTGTTATTAATGATTCCAATGTTAAGTCTGTTCCAAAACCACCTGCTACACAAACCACTTCTGTTACTGCTCCCAGTTCTGTTTCACCACAAAAACAAACATCAATTCCAACACAAACAACAACACCAACAGTTTCTGTACCAAAACCTTCTCAACCCAAAATTCACATCAAACACTTTGTTCCACGTCCACAACCATCAGATCAACAACCATCAGAACAACAACCATCTGAAAAACAAACATCTGTTCAACAACAAACCTCAGAACATCCAGAAAACCAACCAAAAGAAGTTCAACCAGAAAAATCCTCTGACAATTCTTCATCAAATAATCCACCTTCTGAACCTATTGCACCTGTTACTTCTGAACCTACAAAAGTAACCTCTGCTCCTGTTTCATCAGAACCACCATCCAAACAATCTGATATTCCTTTAGAACCTACTCACATCCCTGAGACAAAAGTTCTTGATGTCACTCCACTAAAAACAGTGTTTCAAGTATCTTCTACCTCTTGTACACCTACAACATCCTCCAACTCATCAGAATCAGAAATCCACCCAGATTTTCTAATTTCTCCATCTGACAAATACTCTGAAATGAACCAACCTGAACCTGAACCTGAATCAACCATACCTTCTAAAACTCCCATTCCAGATCCTATGCCTCCACCTGCACCATCATTTGAGATATTAATCCCCAATTCCAATCCAACATCATCTGGTATATCTTGTTCCCAAGTTTCTTCTCTTTATCATAATCTATCTTATGGTTTCAAACTGAAATATTTTTATGATAGAGTTGAACCTTCTGAACCCCTCAACCCTCTGAAACCAAAACTCAAACAGGCTCTTCCATTTGTGATTCTTTCATATATTCAATCAATGTCAAATCTAGGATCTTTATCAACCATATCTGCAACCTCTGGTAAAGCTGTTGTTTCAGCTCTGCAACTTGCATCTGATAACATAGTTGCATCTGCTGAACCACCAAAATCTGCTTTTCAACCATACTCAAATGAACCTTTTGATGATGTTTACCCTCGCACAAGACCAAAACCTCATTTGCTTAATGCATTAAACAGATCCCTACCTCAAAAACCAGAAATTCCTTTCATTCCATACTATCCTCCTCCTCCTCTGATTTCCATCCAAAAATCACTTTTTCCACCAACTCCCAAACCTAAACATATAACTCTGGAAACCTTGCTTAAACCACAACCCAGACTTAATATTGATCATTTATTTCAAACATTTTTGCAAGAAATACAGATGTCTTTAGGTACTGTTTAGAAGAAATGCTCTGAAACAATGGATGCTAATGAATCTGACATCATCTGGAAAGGATTCATCAATAGATTCAACACTGTAGCTTCAAATCTGAAGAACGTCTGTTCTGATGATGCAAAGCTCAGAGCTGAAAGGACTCTATTCTGGACTGTCAACAAAACTGAACCTCTGCTTTGTTTAGATGCTCCTCCACCTCCAACAGAATCTACTGCTAATGCATTGACTATGACTCTGGTAGAACCCTCTTCAGGATCTACAGAACCAATGGCAATTGACTCTGTTCAGGCTACAGAACCTCCAACTTCTTCATCTGAGATAAAGACAGAACATCCAGACTTTGGAGACAAGATTGCTGCTCTGGAGGCTGGACAGTCAGAGATAAAATCCTGGATGGCTAAGCAGGATAAGAAGTCTGAGGATATGACAGAATGGATGTCAAAGCAAGATGAGAAGAATGAAACTATGACTAAGTGGATGTCCAAGCAAGAGCAATCCTCCTCTGAGATTACAGATCTATTGAAGATGCTTTTGTCCAAACACTCTTAGATTTTTTTTCATTCTACTGTTTTTGCATCTGTTGTTTGCATCTGAATTTTATTGTTATATCTTCTGATGTTTATCTATGTACTCTTGCTCTGATATTTTGAATGAATCAGTTTTCTCCATTGAATTATCTTATTTATTGTTCCTTTTATTTGTCTTTTTAAAAGTTTTTACTTTTTGCTTATGACAAAAAAGGGGGAGAAAATATAGATCTGAATTGTTTAATATAACTTCACTAGAATGAATCTTCAGACATATCTATTCTATCTAACATTTAACTTGACTATTTCAGAACATTTGATAAGAACACTCTATGAAAGAAACTCTGAGTCTCTCAGATCATTTGTCTTTTATCAAACTCTGAATCTTATATCTGCAAGACATTCTGACCCTAAAATGTTATAAGAACAAACAAGATCTAACTCTGAAGATTACTCAAGACAAAAGGGAAGTTTCTATTCCTTTTTCATATTTAACTCAGGGGGAGATTTATCATCTCAGGGGGAGTTATAATTCTTTATGTTCAGTTAAATAAAATTTCTGATACTTTTTGTCATCATCAAAAAGGGGGAGATTGTTAGAACACAGATTGGTTCTTAATAATAACTCTTTGTTTTGATGATAACTTTTAGGAAATTTTATATTTAAGAATTATATACTCTAAAATTTGTTTGAGAGTTTTACTGCAGATTGAAATGAAATTAACTCTCTAGAAGCAAATCTGTATTGTATACAAGAAGTTATCCTGACTATGAAGCGCCAGATGCATCTTACAGAAGAATCTGATTGCTCTTTACAGAAGATCCTGAGCGTAGTCTCCAGAAGGATCTGAAGCAAGAAGCTCCAGAACATTCTGAGTCAGAAGCATCTGAAGATAGTCAGAAGCATCTGAAGCTGAAGCATCTGAAGCAAAAAAGAATATTGTTTGAAGAGTTTCTCAAAGCATAATTCTACAGAAGTTTCTGAAAGTACCAACGCTGTCAAGTACTGAAGTTCTGTGTCAAATATGCTCTGATGATCAACACGCTGAAAGCACACATGCTGCAGAAGACTCTGATACAACAAAGTTCTGAATTTCATTAGAAGACTCTGATCCATTCAGACTCTGAAGAACTTGCTGAAAACTGAAGAAGAAACATTCAAGAATATATCCGTTGGAGTAAATCAACGTCTCTTTCCTTATTTGTGCTAGACACAATTACACAGACAAAAAGGATTTTTCTGTGTTATCTACTTCAAGGAAAGGTCACTTGATGTGAAGACAAAAAGGCTCAGACCTTTTTGGGACTCTCTTTTCAACGCTCAGCATCCTTGGATCAGCTGCCTATAAAAGGAGAACTCCACCACATTCTTCAGTTACACAATTTGCTGAAAAGAAATCATATTATTCTAAGCTCTCATTCTTTCATATTCTTCTTAGAATTTCTTGTACTTAAACTTAAGAGAAAAATCACTGTTGTGATAAAAGCTTTATAGAAGCATTAATACTCTTGTATTTAATTTACATTGATTGTAAAGGTTATTCCTTAAGAGGATTCAGTTGGAATCAGTAGCTCTTGAGAAGACTAAGAACAGTTGTTCTTAGGTGTTACTATTGTAATCAGTTTGATTTAATAGTGGATTAAGTCCTTGTTGAGAAAGGCAAATCACTCTAGGAAGGGTGGACTGGAGTAGTTGTTTAAACGAACCAGGATAAAAATAATAGTGTGATTATATTTTAAGTCTTAATCTTTCATACTTATTCAACCCCCCTTCTAAGTATTATCTCACCTTCAATTTTTACGTATAAAATTATATTTATCTGGGAAAATATAGTAGTATACTACACTGTACTCTTTTTCACGGACGAGCTTTTCATATCTTACCAACTTCATTATCTTGGATACAATTTTCTTACTATGCACTCTGTTGCATTTTATAATCTGAGTTTTCAGTTTTGAATCTCATGAAGCTATGTTGTACTTCTTTCTGATAAAGCCATACCTTATGTTTTGGTTCAGGATCTCCTCAGGTAATTTCAATGCTAGGAAATTCTTATCCAAGTGCTGGAGGTCCACTTTCACAAAGCCATATTCAAGCAGTACATCACTTGAACTCTATAGGAATGTTGAATGATATGAATTCCAATGATAGTTCACCCTTTGACCTCAATGACTTCCCTCAACTATCAAGTCGCCCTAGTTCTGCTGGGGGGCCTCAAGGACAGTTGGGTGTGTAATGGAAAATTTTATTTTGCTTATTACATTATTCACCATCTACAACAAAGAAGAATGTAAACTACAAATTTCAGGCTCTTTACGAAAACAGGGTCTTAGTCCTATTGTACAACAAAACCAAGAGTTTATCATTCAAAATGAAGACTTCCCAGCTTTACCAGGATACAAAGGTACTGTTTATAATTTGACTGATCTTTGTTGCATATTTTGTTCACAAACTTTTGTTGCCCAGCTGTGTTATTTTCTTGTTTTTGGGGTTATAGACTTTAGAGTGAAATTTATACTCTTCCTGGGGGTTATATGCTTTTTAGCTTCATAATGTTGTGCAGAATGCATAATGTTATTTTCTGAAATTTCTTTTTGTTTCCAGAATTAAAGGCTCAAGCAATGTTGACCGTGCTGCGAGTAGGGTTTCATTTGCGAAGAGAGTTCCTTTGTAGAGGTTTCATTAAACAGACTCAATTCGACAAGGAATGGCGGCGTAGCATCTTTGACGCAATTCACTGCAGTTCAATTGCAAGGACAGTGGCTGGGAAGGAGAGTTTGTGTCAATCGAATTTCGAAACTCCAAGGAAAATGCCTGGAGGAGTTAAAACTGAAACACTTGATTACTTTTCTGGAAGTGGGCTATTCGATGATGATTTTGATGACTCCATTTTGGAACAGATTGATGTTCTTTGCGTGGAGAAATCCGGGGTGAAAGCCAGGTGTTAGACCATAGTTTTCAGGAGAAATTTTCAAGCGAGATTGGTGTAGTTGGTAATATTATGCAAGTCCATAAATTATGCGGAAAGCCGGTTCTGCGGAAAAGATTATGAACACGTATATATTCAATGCCTCCCCTTAGTTATTGGAAAGTTTTAGCAATGTTTTTGTAGAAATTTTGTAATTTATCTTGTTTGAAATAAAATTATATTTTTCATTTATACTTTGGTATATGTGATTTTTGTCAGAGCTTGCACATGAAATCTAATAGAATTGATGAAGATTGATTTTGGAGAAATTACATGTTATGACTTGGCAATAGCAAGTCCAATTAAATTTAATGCCATACTAAATATTTGTTGTCTATTTTTTCACAGTTATGTGAAGGCCTTCAAAGAATGTTGGGAGAGCCAGTTTCAGTGGGCGTAGATGATCTAACGTGGACAGTGGTGAAGTGTATGACTCCGAGAGTTGTGATATTGATAGTAGTAAAAGTGGATTATTGGCAGAAAGTTACAGCAAACCGAATGTTGCTCTTTCTGTGATGCATGCATGTTTTGAGCCCCTAAAGGAATCCTCCTCTAGAAGAGATCTGGTGGAAGATGTTATGCTCAAATTAGATTAACAACTACACTCCTATGTAAGATAGGATTAGAGGACATTAAAATATATACAAGTTAATTAAGTGCTTATTCAATTAGTGCATATAACTTATATATAACATATCTTTTTCTATAATTAAGAGGGAATTAGTTTAACTTCTGCATCAACTGACACAACTTGTACTCACTTAACATTTGGTGACACATTGTCGCTACTCGAAAAATGCATCGCGCAACGACGGGGAGGCGAAAAAGAAAGGACAGAAGAGTCGCCATCGAACTTTATTTATCCCATGAGGAGAAAGGAAAATATCGAGAAAACCTTAATAAAATAATGGATAAGATGGTCTCGCAACCAAGAACGGGTTCGGAAGCCGGTTATGCGGGGGGAAGGTATTAGCACCCCTCGCATCCATCGTACTCGATGGGAACCTTTTGTTTGTCGATGTGTGATTTTATTTGCTAAAATATTATGCTATAAAAGTGTTCTAAAAGATAGAGGGAAGGGTTTAGAAACGGGGAAAGAGAGGTAACGGGGGGAAGAAGAGAGAGAACATACTCGGTAGGACTTCGCGGTCCTAGGCCTACGTATTCTCAATAGATGTGAGAAAGTCAGAGTCGACGTAGTTCGGGGAACTACAGATATAGGGGGAATGTGCTCGCCAAGACATCGCCGTCTTGTGCCTACGTATTCTCATCTGGTATGAGAAATCAGAGCAGCCGTAGTTCGGCTAACTACGGGTGAAAGGTGAAAAAGGGAGCTCGCCAAGACATCGCCGTCTTGTGCCTACGTATTCTCATCTGACATGAGAAATCAGAGCAAATGTAGTTCGTGCTAACGGTGTGTTGATGTTTTTACGAATGATGCTATCGTGCGCATTCTAGCAGTTAGGTGTTTTGCTGCTCGCTCGTTGGAGACTGAGGCATTACCTGTTTGCGGTAGAACGGACGTAGCATATCCTTTTTGAAAGATCGATTAGTTTTTCGCCACGCGAGGCAAAAAGTCACGTTTGATTGATTGGATTGTTTTTAAGGGGCGAGACATGTCCTCGGATAGTAACCCCTACGGGTAGTACCCAATTCTTTATCTCAGAGTTTTTGTTATAAAAGGGTGTGGCGAACGAGGCGTCTTCATATTGAAAGACGAGCGTCGAAACCACCCTCACTACAGTGGGCATCCCTACGCTCGGAGAAGAAGAGGTCTACACCCAACCCTCTCTCTTTAATTCAATGCAAAGAGAACTTCGTTCTCTTATTAAAGATGTTTTTGGTTTTGAATGGTAAGTGCTTTGCGACAGAGAACCCTATGGTAAACGTCAGCACTCGGGATAGGAGAAGGCCTACGCCTAACCACTCCACGACCATTCAAGTTTTTGTTGTGAAAAAAGATTTGAAAATGCACTCGGTACGGGGCCGAGGTTTTAGGTGTGAGAATTGCGGAAGGAAGTTGTGAAAGCGAGATGGTGGATAAAGTCGCGTCTTTGTATTGAAAGACGAGTATCGAGACCACCCTCACTACAGTGGGCATCCCAACACTCGGAGAAGAAGAGGTCTACACCCAATCCTCTCTCTTTAATTCAATACAAAGATAATTAATTTTAAAGGTGGTTTGAAAATGGACTCGGTACGGAACCGAGGTTTTAGGAGACAAAGGATGAAAGCGTCTTCATATTGAAAGACGAGTGTCGAAACCACCCTCACTACAGTGGGCATCCCAACATTCGGAGAGGAAGAGGTCTACACCCAATCCTCTCTTTTTTAATTCAATTCAAAGAGAAATGATTCCTTATTGAAGGGGTTTCAAAATGCGCTCGGTACGGGACCGAGGTTTTAGGAGGGAAGGTTTGAAAAGTCACTCAGTACGGGACCGAGGTTTTTAGGAGGAGAGAGAATGTCGTCTTCGTATTGAAAGACGAGTATTGAAACCACCCACACTACAGTGAGCATCTCGACACTCGGAGAGGGAGAAGTCTACACTTAACCCTCTCTTTTTAATCCAATACAAAGGAGAGGTGATTCCTTATTGATGATGATTCGAGAACCTGCCAAAGAGATGGAAAATATACACAGGATATGGATAATATACAAGATATATAATCAACAGTCCACCAATTAGGATTTTAAGGTTTCGATATTTTATTAAGTATTTTTGGAAGAATGTACAAGTGTTGAATATTTACAAGATAATAATAATATACAGATATAATATGTACAAGAATATAAATGACTGAAAATAAAACAGTTGTATATTTGACAGAAAAATTAAAGCAGTGGTATATTGACAGAAAATAAAGCAGTTGTATATTTACAGAAAATTAAAGTTAGTCGTCAGTTGGTTAGTGTATTGAATTGGGACTCGAAAGAATAGGATCTCGTCTTAACCACAAACAAAATGTCGATTAATCGAAGGTAGCCTATCGTGATCCCAAAGTAAGGAAGATGACCCCAATGGTCATCCCCCATAGATTTGAAATCGGGAAGGTTATCAACTTCGAAAATCTGACGCTTGCGGATAAAAAGACTTCATCGATCCACAAGTCAAAAATAAAATCGAATCGGAATAAAAAATAAGAAAGAAAAGAGGTGGTCTCGGATCCTTTGTTTCACGTCAATAATTTGACAGCTAAACGATGGAAATCTCTTCATCGACCCAAAAGAAAATGGGACAAAATGCCCACTAACAAATAGAAATAAAATCTATCTCTAAAATAATAAGAATTGAAATGAAGCTCTAAAAAATTGAGTATGAAATATTATATTATAAAACTTAAAAGAAAATAATATAAACTCCTAAGGAAAAAAACTTATTAACTAGAAATTAGAAAATAATATATATAATATACTCTAAAGAAAAATTTTAAAATAAAAATAATCTATAAATTAATTTGCAAAAATAAAATAAATAAAAAGATAAACAATTTTTATAAAAAAGAAGAACATGGTGGTTCAAAATGGATAGGGGGTATGTGAGTGTAAACACGGGCCGTGACCAAACAAAAACTGCTGACCCAAAACAAATCCTTGATGACCCTTCTCCTCCACACTACACTTCGCTTCAGTTGGAGGCCAAAACTCCTCCGTTTTTTGTCTTGCTTTCGGTATCCTCTCCCTCACAACATAGCGTATCAACAACATGCTCAGAATCTTAAAGGATTCATAGCGTCTCAAACACCAAGAGGGATGAAGAAACTCCACCTTCTCTTTGCATTTCTTCGTCTCCAACATTATGATTCTCCATTACCATACTCGATTTGGGTTTCAGATTCGCAAAGTCTGTTTCAAATCACTTCATTCTGTTTGGATTTCGAAAATTTCGAGAGATTCAGAGGGGTATTGTGGTGGAGGTAGACGAATGTGTTGAATGGAAGTTCGTGTGTTGTGGAGGTAATTTCTGG
Source organism: Lathyrus sativus (assembly GCA_963859935.3). Lineage (NCBI taxonomy): Eukaryota > Viridiplantae > Streptophyta > Magnoliopsida > Fabales > Fabaceae > Lathyrus > Lathyrus sativus. Next base: position 161,284 of record CAWUDS030003277.1, read on the forward strand.
GTTTATTTTGGGGGTGATGTTGGATTGAAGTTGGATAGGAAATCTGGGCTTGTTTGTTGTTTGTTAGATCGGTTAGAAAGAAGAAGGATGTTGCCGTTGTTAAGAATGGAGACGACGGGGATGGGGTGTTTCGGAGATGGGATGCAGAAGTTGAATGGAAGTTTGATTGGGTTTTGAAGGATGTTGAGCTGGGACGTCGTGAAGCTTTTCAGTGGCTTTGGTCGTCTACTTCAAACTGCTGATGTCGTCGTTACGGTTGAGGATGCGGTAGACCCTTTGTCGCTCGAGTACGACTCGAAACGTTGAATGCTTCCTGAGTTGATGTTGTTGTCGTTAACATTAGCGACGAGGAAGATGATGTTGCCATTTGTTGTTGCAAAACAGAGTCGCATTCACTGAATCAGTGCATTATTGGTGTTGTACGATGAAAGGCTCTGCTGAGTTGTGATGTTGTTGAAGCTTTTCATTGTAGATAGATGTTTATGAAGGAGAAGAGGAAATATTGAGGTGTTCCTGTGAAAGTGTTTGAATCTCGGTTTCGAAAGGGTGGAGTTGTGAGTTGCATATTAGAATCGGGGTTAAGGAGATATGGTGTTTGGTCATGAACGGGTGATGAGGTTTCACGCAGATGAGATACTAGGTTGTTGAGTGATGAAGTTTATGATGGGGCTGTCTCAAATCAGAGGGAGTTTGGGTGAAGATGATAATGTGAGATGATTTTCGGTTTGAGGTTTAGAGCGGGTTAACAATGGAAGTGAAGAAGAAGATTGTTAGTTGAATGTTTGGAACTTGGTTATGGAGGTTAAAAGGGTTATCAAAGATGGTGAAGGAAGGGAATCGTGAAGTTTTTGAGAAGAGAACTTGAAGTCTTCTTTCTTGTGAGTGCTGCCAGAATGATCTTTTTGTAGCCAGTAGGAGAAAAATGGTCCTGCTTCATAGTGAAGTAGAGGTATCTTTTTGTTCTCTACATTTTTCTTTAAAACTCTTTTTCATTTCCCTCCTGCTGGGGTATTTTCATAGCAGTATCTTTTTGCAGGATTGTGTTGGGCATATTTGAGGTAGTGTTTTGCAGCAGGTTCTGTCTGGTTGTGGCAGATCTTGTCTGGTGTGGGTTTGAGTTTGTGGGCTATTGTGTGTAGCAGGTTGGTTTGGCAGCTGATAACAGGGAGCATAGTTGTTGCTTGGTAGGGGAATGGTTGGCAGCTGGAATTACGAATGTGGGGGATAGTTTGTGTTTACCCTTCACTCTTTTTTTTGTCTTTTTTTCAGTCTGTTATGACTATCTTGGTTGTTGTTGTGTTATGCTGGTACGGTTTGTCTCGCAGCTGCATGATGATTTTTTGTTGTGTAGGTTTTGTGAATGTTTTCTCCGTGCAGGTCATCATGAAGAGGCGCATCTACTTAATATTTTGTTGAGGTAACTCACGTATGTACGCACGACATATGATTCACTCAGTTGGGATATGCTTTTGTGGTCAAAAAGTGTGGTACGGGGATGGCTAGTGTGGTATGCGTCTGTGGCTTGAAATATCACAGGTGGCTGCAACCAAAAAGCGTTTGGAGATTACAATTGTGTTGCATGGCATTTAGTGAGAAGTATTGACTTGTGATGTGTTAGCTTGGATCGATTTCAACGAAAGTTTAGTAACCTGGGCTTTGTAATTAACAAACAATGAAGTATATGTTGTGGAGTCTATGCTGTGAACAATGGCTTATGGACTATATCTTCACAAGGACAAATTTTTTTGTAGATTTTTTTTGTGTAATGTATGCTAAATGTATGGAATTTTGAAATTATAAATGGGCCCTCAAGAACATTTGTTTGTAACCTTTTTTGTTGGATTGCTATAAGAAGAAAGATAAAAAGTACAATGGGCCTCTTTGGAGTTTATGCTTCATGATTTTTTCTTGTAGTGTGCTTGAGATGAGCTTTTGGTAATTTTGACTTTGAATTCTCTTTTATCTTTGTAGATAATTAATGATAAGAAGGCATGATAATGACAATGTATTTCTAAAAACATGTGAGTATGCGGTGGGATTTGAACATAGATGATATTGGATGTGGATAAAAGAAATGAATGGATTTAAATGGATAACTAAAAATGGGTAATTGGCAAGGTGGATGGAAACTGGATTGGTTTGAAACGGGTTTCGTAATGTGCCACCACACTTAAAACCTCGAGATTGCACCTGGCCTCCATAAATCATGAATCACATCACAATCCTTGAATCAGCTTCTGATGAATGGAATCAAAGCAACGAAACTATCTGAACCTGGCCACTTAAGTACTGACAAATCCTCATTATAAACCAATTGAGCAAGAAAGTGCTTCTAAGATCAGAAGATTATGAATTGTGCTATAAACCTCAATATACCGCACCAAACCCTGATTGAAAAGCACAAATCCTTACTGCAACCCTAAATACATATTATCTGAATTGCACACCCTAGTCTCGTTCCTGAAAAAGAACTCTTGACTGACCACGATTAAGTTAGGACCTCTTGAACTAGAAATAACATCATACACAAAAACCTGCCCTGGAACACTTCTGACAGACCCCAACTGATACTTGATTCAACCCTACTTGCAGAAAACTCTGCACCTTGACCATAAGTAGAGTCACATATTTTTTTTGGATTTTCTTATTAACAATTGGTAGATGAATATACAGATGAAAGTAATATACAGGTGGGCAAATTTTAGGGTGCAACACACATGTTCTTTGATACTTAATCAATGAGATGTTTGTTGATTTTTCAAATTTAGTTTCTTTTGTGAAAAGGATATTCACGACAGTATTCAAAAGGATATTCACGACAGTATTTAACTGTTATCATTTCCAACTTATGTCAGTTCCAACCAGTCATGAAATAGAGTTCACGACAGTTTTAAACCGTCACAATCAACAATGAAAACAAAAATCAAAAGGCTAGTAACGACGGTCTTTAACCGTCGCCATCTCCATTTTAGGTCAGTTTCAGTCCTCGTGAAATATAACGACGGTTGGTGTGGTGGTTTTGGCAACCGTCGCTAAACAGCCTGGGGACACACGTTTCTGCGACGGTACTACAACCGTCGTAGAATGTAATTAATGGTGGTTTTAGCCGTCGTAACCTTCCAAAATAACCGTCGCAATCCATTGTTTTTCTTGTAGTGAATTATGTTTCTTTTCATTCAGATTTCTCATATAAATATAGTAGTTATTGTTGGTGCAAAGATAGAATAAATGATGAAATAGGAAATATTACTAATAAGAGAATGACGGCTACAAAACATGATATTTGTTACAATGATTGTCACCCTATTTATAAGCTAAAACTAGGGTTACTAGAATAAGATAAATACTAAAATACCCTCTAACAAACTTAGGGGCTAAGAAAATAGTACAACTAAATAAATATGAATTATTAATAATATTCTAATACCATCCCTTAATTCATATTCCATCAAAACTTGTGACACCAATTCCATCCCTTAATCTGAGAAATTGATCAGTCTTGATAGCTTTCGTCAGAACATCTGCCAACTGCTTCTGAGTGCTGCAGTGTACAACTTCTAACACTCCACTCTGAACTTGATGTCTCAGAAAATGATACTTGGTCTCAATATGCTTGCTTCTCCCATGCAGCACTGGGTTTCTGGCAAGGTTGATTGCAGACTTGTTGTCAATCATCAACTTCAGAGGTTTGTCTACCTTAATCTTCAGATCCTGCAACAGATTCAGAATCCACACAGCTTGGCATGCAGTAACAGCACCTGCAATGTATTCAGCTTCACAGGTTGACAACGCCACAACAGGTTGCTTCTTGGAACACCAAGAAATGGGACCTCCCAGAAATTTGAACAAGTACCCAGATGTACTTCTTCTGTCAACTCTGTCTCCACACCAATCAGAGTCTGAATAACTCAGAAGTTCTGACTCATTATTTCCTCCAGAGGGGAATAACACTCCATACTTCAGAGTTCCTTTGATATACCTCAGAATCCTGACAGCAGCTTGGTAATGGGACCACTTAGGTTTACTCATGAACCTACTAACCATCCCAACTGAGTAGCAAATATCAGGTCTGGTATTGCACAGATACCTCAGAGAACCAACCAACTGTTTGAAGGTTGTAGCATCCACATCCTTTCCTTCAGAGTCTGAATCCAGTTTCTGATTTGTATCAGAAGGTGTGACAGCCATCTTACAATTCTTCAGATCAAATCTCTTCAGAAGTTCTAATTCATACTTGAGCTGATGCAAAATGATACCTTTCTCAGAATATCTGAACTCCATCCCTAGAAAGTATGTCATTTTGCCTAGATCAGTCATTTCAAATTCATTCATTAGAACCTTCTTGAACTTGGCTATCTCCTGTTCAGAACTTCCAGTCAGCAGTATATCATCAACATATAAACATACCAGAGTCATATTGCCTTCAGAAGTATGCTGAACATAGACACCGTACTCCATCTCACATTTCTGAAAGCCTTGTTTCTTGAAAAATGAATCAATCTTCTGATTCCAAGCTCTGGGCGCTTGTTTCAGTCCATATAGAGCTTTGTATAATCTGTACACCATCCCTTCCTGATTCTTTTCTTCAAATCCAGGAGGTTGTGACACGTAAACTTCTTCTTCTAATGGACCATTCAGAAATGCAGATTTTACATCTAAATGCATCAGAGGCCAATTCCTGTTAGCAGCTATTGCAATCACCATTCTGATTGTTTCATGTCTTGCTACAGGTGCAAACACTTCAGAATAGTCCAGCCCAGGTTTCTGTAGAAATCCTCTGGCTACCAACCTTGCTTTATGTTTGCCAATTGAACCATCTGGCTTTAACTTCTGCTTGAAAACCCATCTGACGCTGATGGCTTTCTTGTCTTTTGGAAGTTCTGTCAGCTTCCAAGTCTTGTTTCTCTCTATAGCATCAAGTTCTTCTTTCATGGCCTTCAGCCAGAGCTTCTGCTTAAGAGCCTCCTCTGTACTTATAGGTTCAGAGTCTACTAACATGGCACACTGAATAACTTCTCCTTCAGAGTCTACTTCAGTGTCTTGCAGCATGTCAAATTCTGCAAATCTTCTGGGAACGCTTCTGATTCTTTGTGGTCTCTGAACTTGTTCAGAGTCTTGAGCTTCAGAGTTTCTAGCTTCAGATGATTGACCTCCAGAGCTTTGACCATCTTCAGAGTCTGGCATATTTCCAGAGTCTGAATTGCCACCAAGATCTGGATTGCCATCAGAGTCTGAATCATCAGAGTCTGGGTCATCAGAGTCACCTTCATCTTCTGAGTCATCTTCAGAGTTTGAATCAGTATCAGAGTCAGAGTCAACGTCAGGGTTTACTTCAACTTCAGAAATTCTTAACTCTGGCCTTTCTTCAGAGGTTCTAACATCAGAATCAGATTGAGACTTATCCCAACTCCAAACTTCTGATTCCTTCACAATCACATCTCTGCTGAATTCTATTTTATTGGTTTCTGGACAATAGAGCTTGTATGCACCTGTACTGTGGTACCCTATCAGAATCATCACTTTGCTTCTATCATCCAGCTTCTGTCTTCTGGCTTCTGGAACATGTTTATAGCAAACAGAACCAAATACCTTCAGATGACTAACACTTTGCTTGTCTCCAGTCCACTTCTGCATAGGAACTATTTCCTTCAACTTCTTCGTAGGACATCTGTTGAGTACATACGTTGCAGTGGCAACAGCTTCTCCCCAGAGCTTCTGAGGAAGCTTCTTCTCCTTTAGCATGCTTCTCACCATATCAAGCAAAGTACGGTTTCTTCTTTCAGCAAGACCATTGTGTTGAGGAGTATAAGGGGCAGTAACCTCATGCTCAATTCCATTCTCCTCACAGAACTTCTGGAACTCTTTGGAGTTATACTCACCTCCACCATCAGTTCTAAGAATCTTCAACTTCTGACCACTCTGATTCTCAGCCTTCATTCTGAACTTCTTGAATTCATCAAACACCTCGTGTTTGAACTTAATAAGGGATACCCATGTCATTCTTGTGAATTCATCAACAAACAACACAAAGTATTTATTCCCTCCAATTGATGCTACTGGAAATGGACCACACACATCAGAGTGTACAACTCCCAAGGCATGTTTTGCTCTTGGAGCAACTTCTGATGCAAATGGCAATCTTGGTTGTTTTCCTTCCATGCAAACTTTGCATGACTTTTCAGGCTTCTTAATTGCAGGAATTCCATGTACCAATTTCTTTGAATTCAGATGTTGTAAGCTTCTGAAATTCAAATGACCAAATCTTCTGTGCCACAGCTCACTCTCCTTCTCAGTACTTGTTGCACTAAGACACTCTGAGTCTGCAGTTGTGACATTCACCTTGAATGTTCTATTCCTTCCCTGTTCTGACTCCATAATCAACTTCTGATTACAGTCATACAGCTTCAGAAGATTGTCCTTCATGGTGACTGAGAAACCTTTCTCAATTAATTGTCCCACACTCATCAGATTGCTTCTGATGCCAGGTACATACCACACATTCTGAATCAATGCTATTTTCCCATTGTTCAGAGTCACTCTGACATTTCCCATACCTTCTGCATTAAGATATTTGTCATCAGCACATCTGATCTTTGTTCTCTTTTCAGAGTCAAAGTCAACCAGCCATTTCTTGTTTCCAGTAAGATGATTTGAACAGCCAGTGTCCATATACCACCAGTCTGTCAGATCATCAGATTCAGAGGCCATCAATAGCACAGATTCGTCATCAGAACTTCTGGCTATATTTGCTTCTTCTGATTTCTTCTCCTTGTTTGACCAACAATCTCTAGCAAAGTGACCAAACTTCTTACAACAGTAACATTGGATCTTCTTCTTGTCATACTTCTCTTTTCCCTTCTGAGCATTCTTTTGTCTATCAGAGGTTGAGGTTTCTGACTTCTGACCACCATCAGATCTTCTCCTGGCTTCTGACTGCTTCTGATACCTCCTATCAGAAGTTGCTTTCAGAGCCTGCTGTTCTACTTCCTTTTCAGAGTTTCTCTCAGTCAGACGCAACTCTTGCGCTTCTAGACTGCTCTGCAGCTCTTCAATTCTCATTGTGCTCAGATCTTTGGAATGTTCTATTGCTACCACAATGTAATCAAATTGAGGAGTAAGGGATCTCAACACTTTCTCCATGATTGTTTCTTCAGAAAGAGTTTCTCCACATGCCTTCATCTCATTAGTGATCAGAATCACTCTGGAGATGTATTCAGAAACTTTCTCATTATTCTTCATGTTGAGATTCTCATATTGCTTTCTCAAGGACTGAAGCTTCACCTTCTTCACTGATGCGTCACCACCATAACATCTCACCAGAGTGTCCCATGCAGCCTTTGCTGTTGTAGAGTCTGCAATCTTCTCAAACACGTTTACATCCACACATTGATGAATGAAGAACAATGCTTTCTGATCCTTCTTCCTTACTTCCTTCTGCGCGTTTTTCTGTTCATCAGTTGCATCTACTGCTACTGGAACATAACCATCAGTGACAAGATCCAGAACATCTTGAGCACCAAACAGTACACGCATTTGGATCATCCAACGATTCCAGTTTTTACCATCAAATACTGGAAGTTTGGTGTTCATGTTGCCGTTTCCGTTCATCTTCTACTTTGCACAATACACTCAGAGTTTTCTCACACAGTGTTTCCCAACCCACAGAATTAAAAAATTCTGATCAGATTTTGTTCAAGATTCAACAAGAATCTGAGAAACAAAATCAAACACACAAGACCTCACGTTCACTCGTGTTTCCCGTGTTTCCCAATGAATCTGAACCGGAGCTCTAGATACCAATTGTTGGTGCAAAGATAGAATAAATGATGAAATAGGAAATATTACTAATAAGAGAATGACGGCTACAAAACATGATATTTGTTACAATGATTGTCACCCTATTTATAAGCTAAAACTAGGGTTACTAGAATAAGATAAATACTAAAATACCCTCTAACAAACTTAGGGGCTAAGAAAATAGTACAACTAAATAAATATGAATTATTAATAATATTCTAATAGTTATAAGCTGTTAGGTTGGCTTTCAACCCATTAAATTAACTAAACTGTCATTTGTACATTTACAACTAATTATGCTAATTAAGAGAATGAATAATACAAATAAATGTGCAATCTGAACATAATTATTTTCAATAATTAGCTAATTATTACCAATAATTTTGTTGACATCCCCCCCTTAAATTGATGTTGGTAAATCTACAAGCATTAATTTGCCAAATAGAAAATTGTGTCGCTAATGTATTAGAGTTTTAGTGAAAATGTCAGCTATTTGAATAAATGTTGAGACACATTGTAGATTGATGACTCTTCTATTACAGGCTTCCCAAATAGAGTGAAAATCAATTTCAATGTGTTTTTTCTGTTCATGATAAACTAAATTTGTTGTAATCTGAATAGCACTGGTATTGTCAACATGCAGCGGAGTTGGTTGTTATTGAGAGAATCTAAGCTCAGTAATAAGACCACGGAACTATATTATTTTAGAACAAGCGACATACATTACACGGTATTCTTATTCATTGGATGAATTTGAGATTGAATCTTGTTTCTTACATTTCCATGGAATTGGAGCATTTCCTAGGAACATACACCAGCCAATAGTAGATTTTATAGTGTCTAGATATCAAGCCCAATCAACATCACTATATGCTTGGAGTTTGATTGATGAATCAACAGGAAAAAATAGACCACGCTTTGGAGTGCCAAGGAGGTATTTAATGATTCGTTGTACTACTGAAAGATGGAAATGTCATAGAGCTTGCATGGACTTACTAACTGTGTGTACAATAAAATAAATATATGGGTGAGTGATAGTTACATAGATAAGACTTCCTACCAGTTTGAGATATTGAGTGGGATCATAAAGAATATCACCTTCATCTCTTCTATATTTAACATTAACTTCCATATGAGTGTCTACATGGGTTGCATTTGTAAGTCCAGCTAGTTGGACCAAGTCTTAAATATGCTTTTGTTGATTTAGAAAAACACATTCACGATGATAATGCACATCTAAACCCAAAAAATAAGTGACATGACCTAACTCTTTCATTTGAAAAGTTGAATGCAATAGGTGTTTGATTCTAGAAATAACATCTTGATCAGAACTAGACATGCCAATGTCATCCATATAAACAAGAAGCATCACGATGCCTTTAAGAGTCTTTTGCAGGAAAAGAGATGGATCATATTGACTTTGATTGAATTCAAAACCAAGTATTGTTGATCGAAACTTTTCAAACCATACTCTTGGTGCTTGTTCCAATCCATATAAAGATCGTTTTAGTTTAAAAATAGTATTAGGTGAAGGTGTAGGCATGCCATTAAAAAGTTTGATGTGAACTTTTTCATGAAAATCACCATGGAGGAATGTGTTTTTGACATCCATTTGATGTAGTGGCCAAGCCTGTGACACAAGAATAGCAAGGAAAGTGCATACGATTGTCATCTTAGCAACCGGAGCAGACGTCTCATCATAGTCTAGACCATATTCTTGCTTATTTCCAAGAATAACTAAAGGATACTTGTATCAATTCATAGATCCATCCGAACACAGCTTTATGAAAAACACAAACTTGTTGCCTAAAGTTTTAACATATGAGGGACATGGCACTATATCCCAAGTTTGATTTTCTTATAGGGAAATAAGTTCTATTTTAGTAGCTTTTTGCAAACAATCATTCTTCATGGCCTATTTATAAGATGAAGGAACATGAATAGAAGATAATGATATTGTCATGCAATTGATATACCTTTCTACGGGTTTTCTATCACGTGAGTTGCGGGTTTTCTATCAGTGAAAAGGGCTTCAACAACAAGGGGCGGACGACATCGAGCAAGTGGCAATTTTTTCATTTCACTACTCCATTTTGCTATGGAGTCGAGAGGCATGACCTTTGAGATATAATGCTATTGGACTGCAAAAATTCTTAAAATGAGTGTAACATGTATTCCGCTCCATTGTCAAAGCGAAATATTTTTATTTTTGATGAAAATTGGGTCTGAACATAAGCATGAAAAAAGTTCAAAGTGGAAAAGACTTATCTTTTGATCACAGAAAATAGATCCACATGAAACGACTATAATCATCGATAAAAGTTACAAAATATTCCTAATTATCATAGGAAATAACTGGTTCCACGCCCAAACATCACTGTGGATGATATCAAAAGTTGTGTTACATTAGACTGATGTGTTGGAAAAGACAGAATTTTACTTTTACCAAGCTTATAAGAAATACAATCATAATGAACAAAATTAAGAGATGGAATGTGTTTATATCCAAGAAAACTAGATTTTAGCAATTCATGAAGTACATTTGTGTTTGGATGTCGAAGACGCTTATGCCTCACTTGGTAATTAACAATAGCAAAATTACAAGAAATTAAAGGCAGAAAAAGACTATGAGGCAATTAGAACTGAATTGGGAAAAGAAGTCTAACGTTAAGTCCCTTTGCAATTATCTTCCCTGATTGTTGGTCCTGCACAAGACAACCAGATTGTGAGAATTGTACTTGACAATTATTCTCGACTAAATGGCCAACTGAAATGAGATTACTAGTGAGACCATGAGATACAAAAACATTTGTTAAAAATGAAGAAATATCACTAGTGGTTGTGATAGGCAATTGATTCCATCAGCAGTATGTATCTTGAGATTTCCAAAATTAATAAGAAATTGGGCATTATGGTCATGTGTTTGGAAGCCCTATGAATCAAAGTACCAAGAGGAAGAGGATTTACCTGACAATCCTAGAGTAGAGAATGCTGAAACGATCATTTGTTAAACCATTTAAGGGGTTTCCGTTGAAGTAGTAGTAGAGGAGAAAAAACAAGAATGTGAATAGAAGTGAAACGAGATCGTGAAAAAAAAAAAAAACTAAGTTCTTGGATTTAACCTAGGTTGATACCATGTTAACTAAGAAAAGGTTTGATAAAAAAACTATGTTTCTTTTCAATTTGATTTCTCATATAAATATAGTAGTTACAAGTTGTCAGATTAACTTTCAACCCACTAAATTAGATAAACGGTCATATGTACATTAATACCTAATTATGCGAGAATAAATATTACAAGTAAATGTGCAATCTGAACAAAATGAATTCTAATAATTAGCTAATTATTGTCAATAGTTCTATTAATAATATATTAATGAGATTTATTAGTGAGATCCACTTATTATGTTTGAAGGATTCATCTATCAGTTTTGTATATACCTCTCCGAAATGTACATAGTAAATAGGTTGAACACCAGTTCGGTTCGGGCCCAAATCCTAAAACTAGACAAACCCACATGTGAGATGTATGGGCTCAATTTTTGACTGTTTTGATTAACTATTTTTTAGGTTTTGTTTAATTCGGTTTGATTTCTTAAGGCACCTTATGTGCTTTTTAGACACCATGCAGGTTTTCTATAATACCCATAGTTTTTGAAGATATATATTCGGACGCACCATAATTTAACTAAACATTAAGATATTCCGAAGATATATCTTCGAACACACCAAAGCTCAATTGAACATTGAAGTATTCTAGAGATATATCTCCGGAACAATTTAGAGCATATTATCGCGCCAGACTCTTCTCCTCCCACACTTTTTCATTTCCATTCACAAACCTCTTCATCTCTTTCATTCTCAAATTTCTCAAACTTCACCAAATTTGATTTCTTCTCCCCGAGGCTCAGGTAATCATCAAGCTGCATCTAGTGCATCATTCAACATCTTCCGAATCATATAATCTCGGTAAGTTTTTCGAGTTTCTGATAAATATTTGAGTTTTGTTGTAAACGAGTTAGAATCCATTGTTAGGTGTGAAAATGTTTAAAAACCAGATGAAACCTAGTTTAGAGTAACTGCATGTATTGTTTGTTGGTTTAAATGAACGATAAAGGCTTCAAATTTGTCATTGTGAGGGGCAGAGGATGTCATTGTCGTGACCTCTGAGTTGCAGAATGTTCCGGAGATACATCCCCGAAAAATTCAATGTTTCATGCACTCTAGGGGATTTCGGAGATACATCTGCGAAATGTTTTTGTAGTTGTATTTCTGTAATCACCCAGAGGACATGAAACGTTGAATTTTTCTCGGAGATATATCTCCAGAATTTTCTCAGTCTGTTTTTTTTCTTTTTGTTTTATAATTTTTATTTTTGCGTAAACTCATTGTAAGGTTAATTATATTAAACCTTACAGGCATAATGGCTGACAGAACTGATCGATTGAGGCATGGACTGGTTGCCAAGCATGCATCTATTAGACGAGAGCGGAGCCAGTCGTGTCTGGATGCATCAGGTACCTTTGGTCAGGGAGAGGCATTTACTGATGGTGTATAATTTACTCCCGAGGCTCAGTCCACTTCTGGGTTTCAGCTTTCACCTCAGGCCGCTCCGTCTACATCTCAGCCTAGTCCACCTTCTTCATCTTCTTCCCGTAGACCACAAGATGCACCAGCTGACGCGTCACTTCCCCCATCCTCCCGCAGGCGGCGGGATGCACATGTGCCACCTCCTGTTGATCCGGTCACACCTATTGATCGGGATGCACCGGTGTCACCTCCGGAGGGTGATGTTGCTGATGCCAAGCCGGAGGCTTTCGGAGGGGGTCCATTTGATATGTCACAAGAGAGGTTGTCAGACACACCCAATAATTGTCTGTATTTATTTTGATTCATTACTATAGTTTGTACGTTTTTCCTGACATTGTTACTACATTTTGGATTTACGTGACGTATGACATCCTATTACTATATTTCTATGTTATTTTGGTTTGTCTATTATTTTATAATTCATCTGCGAACAAATACACATTGCGTTAAAAAAACTGTTCAGAAACACTTCGGAGATGTATCTCCAGAAAATTCTCGTAGACGCATCTCCGAAAAAATTCAAATGAAAATGGGCTATATGAGATATGTTGTGACCGTTTAAATTTGAAATTGTTTCGAAAATATATTTCTAGAATATTTTTAAGTCATGTGGCGCGTCTGGAGATATATCTCTAAAATTTGGGTGAATTTATGGAAAATCATACGGTGGGAAAGAAAACCATGAGATGCTTAAGAAATTCTCATCAATTTTTTCGGTTAAGCAAATTATTAGGTCATATCAAATTTTAAGCCCAATTTTAAAATCAATCTAATTTTTATTAGGGTGACTCTTTCCATCTATAAGGGTGTTTCCCCACCATGATGAAAAGTAAAAAAATATTTATAGAATCCGAAGATGCATTTTTGAATGCATCTTTATATCCACATTTTAGCATTTCATAAGTGAGACACTTCTATTTTATTTAAAAAATTTATTTAAAAATACATCTCAGAAATCTAGAAATGCACCATACAAAATTCTCATAATCTTATCTTCCAATTTTCCAAATATTGATATATTTAAAAAGGGTGATATTTTTCATAATCTCTATCATTTTAATTTCTTCAATGGTACTTTTTGGAGTTTCAATTTCATTAAATTTCCATTTGAATCAAAACTCTTCTTTTTTTGGTGTTTTAAAATGAAAATGCAATTATTTTATAATACATTAGTTGTATTTTTTTAAGGAAAAAATAATAGCTTATGATTGGATCATAATGAAATGGAGTTAATCCACCAAAATGATGCTAGCAATTTTGAGAAAATGCTACAAATGAAAATAAATCTTTTTATTGAGGAAGTGATTCAAGAAGAAAGATGCTATTAAAATTGAAATTAATCTTTCACAATACAATAGTTCTATTTTTCATTTAGAAAAAAAAATGATAGTTTATGATTGAATAATGAAATGAAATTAATCTACCCAAATGCTGATAGCAATTTTGAGAAAATGCTACTCATGAACATGAACATTGAGAAAGTGATTATGATATCAAAATTGAAATTAATCTACCATTGTATATACTCGCTTCAAAAGAGAAAGATGATTTTTTTTTTTAATTTTTTTTTTACAAAAGTGTATTTTCTGATATTTTTTGGGTAAAATAGATGTATCTTACTTATAATATTTTTGTTAATGTTCAGAGATTCATCTCAAACACATAAATGATATTTTTAAAATTTTAAAGATATGGGACACACTTTTAAAATAGAAAGAACATTTCTATTTTTATTTTATTTTAATTTTTTAACAGGTTCAATCAATTACTGGACCAATATAATATAAGTTATGGGCCAAATTAAATTATTGGTTTTTATGAACCCATTTTAAAATTTATAAATTCAAGGTAGTCATTTTCTTTGTTTCTCATGGCTGTATTGAATTAAGTTGACTCTGAATATTCTTCGAACACTTGACCTGCACATGCAATAATTTAAATCAATACATAAAATTAAAATATTATAAAACCGCTTGACCTGCACATGCAATAGTTTAAATCAATACATATAATTAAAATATTATAAAACCACAATCCAAAAAATAATTAATGTTATTTTCTTTTATTATACCCTTAAGTATTTATTATCGTATCTTCTTTCAATCATTTAAATTTAGGTTTATTATCTCTTTTGATCTCTTAATTTTAGTCAATATTTCTATCTAGTCCCTTAACAAAAAAAAATTACATAGTGGTTCATTAACTTATACTCCGTCATATATTTTAGTCATTTCTGGTAGTTTTTGTTGAAAAAACGTTCAAACTTGCTTTGCTGGACTTTTAATGGCCGAGTTGAAATATTTTTTTTTTATATTGATGATCTTTTCATAAACATCTCAATTCCAGAAAACCCTGTAGTTGAATTTTCAACCCCAATTATTGACAAACTCTTAAAGGTCATTACTGAAAATTCATCAAATTCTTCCTTCAACTCTTCCACCACCATTGTCTTCTCGGTTTCGTTCCATTCTTCTTCTTCTTCTTGTTCTCTTTCTTCTTCATCTTCACAACAATGTCTCAGTATCTTAACAATTGGTTCATAACCTAAAAACGCTTGTTTCTCCATTTTACACGAAAATTTTCAATTACAACAATGTCTCAGCATGGCCCGTCAACAAATCGATCTAAAAAATCATTTTTTTAAAATCAATAATAGTTCTCAATAAATAATGAGGAATCTAGAAAAGAACTAGTTTCTAAAATCCAAGGAAAAATTCCTTAATTTTTTACCAGATCTAAAAGAAAGGTGTAAATATAGAAAAGGGTAATTGAGAAAGAGAAAAAGTTGTGAACTTTGAGAAAGAGAAAAAGTTGTAATCTTTGATATTGAACTCTAATTTGGAGAAAAAAAAATATAAGATGGAAGATGGTGATTTAACCCTAATTTGGAGAAGAAAATGAAAGATGGAGATTTTAAATTTACCATTTGCTTACATGAAATGCCACCTCAGCCATAATTAACATTTTTCACACAAACTAACGGTAGGGACCAAATGGTTTAACGGAAGTGGAGTTAAGAGATCATTATGTAACATTTATTAATTCGGGGACCAAAGCAAAACTTCACTCAAAATTAAGGGATCTAGGGACTAATTATGCCTTAAATTTATCTTTCTTATGCAATTAATGAAAAACAATAGTGTAAGATTCTTCATAATTTTTCTTTCTCATATACAATAATTTTTTTTAATATGTGCGAAAAATCCAAAACGACTTAAAAAAATGGAAGAGTATAATTTGTGTTCCGGACTGGCTCAATGGATAGACATGGCCCAATCCACTTCTACTCCCAGAACGACCCAATTGCCTAAGTCCAACCTTTTCGGTGGAGAGTTTACCTTTATGCCCCTCCAACAGGGGAGGCTAACCAATTTACCCTTGGTCACAACACCTCTTCCCGTCAGTCTTTGTCCGTCACGCAAGGTTCCACCATCCAGAAATAGTCATGACGTTTGTGCTCGTAACTATACCTCTGTCCGTCCCAACGGATAGTTATGGGCACGTCGGCCCGTTCCAATGACTATTTTTAACAGTTACCTATTCTTCGAGAAACAGTTATCTCGCCCCGAAAATAGGGATCAATGGCCAAGCACTGGGGGCATTATAAAAACTCTCTCATTTGAAAGGGTCAGGTATCCAATTTCTCACCTTGAAACACACATATTATGTACTTGCTTGCTCTCTTGCTCGTTTTCTTACTCTAGCATCGGAGTAGAACACAGATTGGTGTTTAATAACCCCCTCCTCCTCTTTCACACTCAGCATCACAGACGTTTGTCCTTGGCCCATCTCAGATTCTGATCGTTCGGTAAGATCATAAGGATTGACACGAAATGTTTCCTTTTGCTTTACACGGTTATCGTACTTCGATACGTACATCAACAGGAGTAACTCCTTTCTCACTAGTGTATGGTATATGAGATGTCCTACCATTGGAAGTTGAGATTCCTTCTTTAAGAGTGTTGGCTGATGTGAAGCTTGACGAAGCTGAGTGAGTGTAAGCCAGGTTGAATCAGTTGATTCTTATTGATGAAAAGAGATTGGCAGTCATTACTCATGGCCGGTTGTACCAAAGCAAGATGAAGAAAGCCTTCAATTAAAAAGTGCGTCTTCGATGCTTCCAGACAGGTGACTTGGTTTTGAAAAGGATCCTTCCTCCTCAAACAAATCACAGGGGAAAATGGAATCCAAACTATGAAGGTCCATATATGGTAAGAAATTTTTTCTCTAGTGGAGCCTTATTACTATCTGATCGTACCTGACCAGAAGAGGATCTATGACCTACCACGTGTCGTTGATATGCTAGTTGTTCACCGTAGGTATGGAAGAGGAGGGGGTGTACCTGAAACACACTCCGATGCCAAAGTAAGTGACGAGCAGAGTGGAAGCAAGTACAGAGAGAGTAAGAAAGTTAAGTTACCTGACCCTCTAGTGAAGAGGGTATTTATAGTGAGCCCCCAGCGCAGGACCAACGGTTTCCTAGCACTGGGTTGGGCTGCCAGGCCTAATGTTAGTAACTGCTAGGGCTGATGTGGTGTCGTGAGGACCAACACGTGGTCTTTGCCCTAGGGTAACTGTTTCGTGCTATCCGGGAGGAGGAAGACCGAATCTTCAGGACGTGGGTAGTTACTTGATGATGTGTCCCTGTGTGAGGGGCACGTGGGGGGAGGCTCGAGGAGCTCCCCGGGCAGGCTGGATTCTGCCCGACAACAGGGGAGGAAGAGGCTGGCTGGTCGACTGTGGGGGTCCTGCCCGACAACTATTGGCCTTTTTCCGACGAGGGAAAGGTTGTGCTCGGAGGAGCTTCTGCCCGTCGGTGTGGTACTCTTGGGCCTAACCTCATTGAGGTTTGGGTCTGTTTGTTTTGTGGGCTAAGCGTCGGCCCAGTCCAGAACACTATCTACTATGGATGGTGAAGACTTGACGTCCCCTGTGAACGCAGACGTAGTTAAAAAATACTTTTCTTAAAATAGACCCGCTGGACAGAAAAAGAAAAGTCCAGAAAAAAATGAGGCATCCTGGCGAACCAAGGAAAAGGTTCGAGCAAAAATTAGGGATTAAATAAAAATAACAAACTCGCAAAGTTGAAAACCTGAAAAAGGTGACTTTGGAAAAAATGGGTATCCCGATGGATTGAAAACCCGCAAGGGCGATCCAGACAAAAGTTAGGGATTTAAAAGCAAACGACTATGATATGCATTCGATCTGTGGATTCATCTTGATACATGGATAGGAATCAGTTCGGTCATTCTTTTCAGAAGGTGGAGCATTGGTGAACGTTGAAGACATAAGTGTCATAGTTGAATCGACACATGATGGTTATTTGTTTCCCCATTGCCGACATTTGTATATTTCTTTTTGTACTTTTTGCGCAATTACCTCTTTTCAGGAATTGCATCCAAATTTTAACTTGCCTATTACAGGCTATTTCAATTAATAAAGTATTCATTTCACTCAAAGAGCTTTTCATTTTTTGTTTTTGCTTTTACTGTTTTGTTTGCAAAAAACGTTCGACATTTTTGATAAACATTACATGTGAAAACATTAGGTCTTTACATAGCATATTGAAAACAATGTTTTTTCTTGAACGGTAGGTGTCATGAATGGTAACCGAGGTAGCCGTTTCACATATAGAACATCCTATTACTTATTTTTTGTTTGCAGGATGACATCATCCTCTCCCCAGTAGAGCTTTTTCTCCCCGATGGTAAAGTTCTAACAATATCAGCAACGCATGGTGAATCATTCTCCCCTAGTTGGAGTCCAGAAAATTATGTTTCCCAGCCAGATTTGATTTGTACTCCCCAGCGAGTGTTTGAGGTTTGACTACTTCATGTAGTATGGTGTTGATACGCACTCAGGCATTTATTCAGTAGAAGGTTCTTTGTCTTCTCACAACAGATATTTTTGTCTCCCCACAGAATCTTGTTGTCAGATCAGAAGTATTCTCACCAGCAACGGTGTATACTTATCCCCAGCAGGGTAAGGTTGAAGGTTATTCCCCAGCAGCAGAGTAAACTCAGTGTCATTCCCTGGCAGTAGGGATGACAACGGGGCGAGGTGGGGGGCGGGTTTAACTATACCCGCACCCACCTCCATATAACACACCCGCCCCCAAGCCCAATCGAGAATAAAGATTTACCGCCCAGACCCACCCCTAGTGGAGAACGGGTGCACCCACACCCGACCCGCCCCATCCGCAAAAAAATTAATTTCTTTTAACTATAAAAATTAATTAATTATTTAATTGAAAATTAATTATTAAATGAGTAATAACTTGATTAATTTGATTATTTTAACTATAATAAGGACATTAATAATTTAATTAAAAATATAATTAATAAATGAATATTAAAATAAGTAAAATAAGGGAATTAAAGTAAAATATATTATCTGAGGGAGGGACGGGGGCGGGTGTGGGCGGGTCTTAGTGTCTACCCGCACCCGTAGTTAAGAATCGGGTTTCCCCCACACCCGCACCTGCACCTAATTAAATCGGGGTTTCCCCGTTAATTTCAGAGCGGGTGCGGACGGGTTCAAGTTTGTTTGCCATCCCTACCTGGCAGGATTGATATCTTTGACTTCTCTCCCCAAGTAGAGATTAGTGTTGATTCCCTGACAAATAAATCAGTGGTGGCTGATATCTCCAACAAAGTCCAATGATCGTTGGCATTCTTCAAAGTCAGATTTTTGGAACGATTACCCAAGAGATGTTATTCACAACTCCCAGCAAAGTGGAATTTTCAGCAGAGATTATTTTCAAGGAGGCCATTCGGTGTGTCTTCCTCAGTAAAGTTTGTTTGCTGATCTTCTCAGCACTTTTCCCAGTGGCGTTCTTTTGCATATCATTTGCATTGCATCATCCCAAATGTATAGCATTTCCATTTCGTATGGAGCATTACGCCATATTCAAACATATGCATCCGAAGCATAATCCAGATTTGATATAATTTGTTGCCAGACATCTCTCCAGCATATACTGGCATAACTCAAAAGGCTATGTGGTACTTTACCCCCAGATAAATTATTGATAGATGTGTTCATCTTACTTTTACTCCCCGACAGAGTTTGTTTGTTTAAACTTCTATTTCCCCTAGCAGAATCTTCTTTCCAAGTCGTAAGTCGGTTGATTCTACTTCGTGTTACCCATTTGCTATCCCAACTTTTGACTGGTATCTTCTGTGGGTTGTATCCCAACTTTTGGTTGGTGTCTCTTGTGGTGATCCTAACTTTTGGTTAGTAGTCTTTCCATCCCAACTTTTGGTTGGTATTCTTTCATCATGAATTCGCCTTCAGTCGGCGTCTTGGTTATTGTAACTTTTGGTTAGTACCCCTTCTGTTGATCATCCCAACTTTTGGTTGGTAGTCTCCAACTTTATCCTAACGTTTGGTTGGTATTCTCCTCTTGCGAAGTCGTGATCCCAACTTTTGGTTGGCAGTCTTCATTTTTGTGCGTTCGCCTTCGGTCGGTGTTCTGGCGGTCCTAACTTTTGGTTAGTAGCCTTTCATCCCAACTTTTGGTTGGTATTTCCTGTTGATGATCCCAATTTTTGGTTTCTAATCTTCATTTTTTGTGTGTTCACCTTCGGTCGATGTTCCGGCGATCCTAACTTTTGGTTAGTAGTTTTTCATCTCAACTTTTGGTTGGTAGTTCCTGTTGATGATCCCAACTTTTGGTTGGTAGTCTTCATTTTTTGTGTGTTCGCCTTTGGTCGGCGAGGTCGTGCCTTTATTTTCACTCTTTTTTTTATATGCCCTTTCTTCATATTTTTTTAGATCAACCTCGCACACACGATTCTTATAGATTAAACCCGATTGTCTAGATAAACTACTAAGGGAGTACTTCTCAGATCAAAGCACTATGGTACAAATCTACACGTCGGACTCGTTCCTTATTCGGGAAATTCAGGGTGTTCGCGTTTTACCTACCTCTCAAGAATATTCCAATTTCCTCCTCACAGTTCTTTTAACTGAGCACTCTATATACTTTCTCAGCACCTCACTCGCAGAACAGTTTAAGCATACAACTCTCAGAAACAATTTTTATCAGCTCGAATTCGGGGGTTTTCACTATGAAACATCAATTATGCTTTCAAACTGACCACAACACACGACAAAACAAAATAAAATAAATGACATAATAATAAAGAAAAGAAAAAACACACAAATAAATACCCCCACACTTGAACTCAACAGTGTCCCCACTATTGGCGCACAAGTAGAGGAGGTGACTCACAGAGCTCATTGGTGAGGCGGTTGGTCCCGCAGCATCATCTGCCGCATCCATTCGTGCATTTCTCCTATCAACCTTCCTTGGCGGATCTGCTTGTTGCCTTGCCGCGTTTTTTCTTCCCCTTGCCTCGTCTGCTCGCTCCGGAGGTAACGTACCTCATTCTCCATCCAATCCCACTCTTTCTGTGACAAACTCCAAGAGCCGGAGCCGGACTCCTGATGGGGAGAGACTCGAGTAGTCGGTATAGGGGCTTCTTCCGTAGGATCTCCTTCCTCATCAAAAAAGTCTGTACCTGTACCATCATTGAATTGGTCGTCGTCGTCCTGCATCATGTTCTCATACAACCAATTATTCACATTTTGAATGCTAATAAAGTCAGGAGCAGGTAAGGCTAGGAGGTGACTATTGTGGCTTACCAACGAGTAATAATTATCGAAGACTTGTATCATACCTTGGACGGTGAGGGTGGCTAAGTCTATCTTAGTCTTACCTACGACCGTAGGTTCCTCCATCAGTAGAGTACCGTACCTAAAGTGGTATGCGATCTGAGTTATCATCCCGCCAACACTTATCTCGCCTGAAGCTGCGTTTGCAACTCGCTTCAGATGGTCAGCTGCAAAGGCAACTACATTTATGAGCTCCTGGTTAGCCATGCCATACAGAAAGTATAGCTCCTTCTGAGTCGCCACGCCTGTACTGTCACCCCTGCCAAACAGTGTGTATGCCAACCCTTTTGCGCATACCTGGAACACGGGTTATGAATGCAAGAGGCTTTTTCCGCCTTTGCGACATAATCGGCTTTACCTGTAATGGCCTTCCAAAAATCACCTGCACTGAAATTATCCGGAGGTGCTCCGGGTCCAAAA
The DNA here is from genome assembly GCA_963859935.3 of Lathyrus sativus. NCBI lineage: Eukaryota > Viridiplantae > Streptophyta > Magnoliopsida > Fabales > Fabaceae > Lathyrus > Lathyrus sativus. The sequence goes on from CAWUDS030003277.1 coordinate 182,770, forward strand.
CTGGGGAGCTTCAGAATATCTCCCAATTCCGCTACTGTCAGATTGTGATCGGTATTGAACATACAAAATTTCAGCGTACCAATGCTTAAGCTGAAATTCTAAAGTACTCAGAAATTCAAAAGTTATGCGCTCATAGGTCGGCACTTCGAATTGCATAAACTCAAGCATACCAAGAATGTGAAACATTCTATGTACTTCCATCCTCAACCCTAAATTATCTAGGGTATCATTACAGATATACCTGGTCGGGCTGAGCTTACGCTTTACCAATGATAAGTACTTCTTTTGGTGGGCCGGTTCCTCGAACAAGATGTTATGAGGATTCGCCATGCGATATGGTCTCTTTTTAGGACGAGAAGTTTCAGTTACAACTTTACCGGAATCTCTACGAGGAGGCATGAGTTATCCTGCAAAAACAAACACTGAAAATTCGAAATGACAGTTAGGGAAATGCGTCACCATAGACGTGAGCACAGTGATGAGAGGAATGTTTTTCGTGAAGGGGAAGATGCTTTTGGTGAGTGGGTGTTGGTGAAATTGGAGCTTTTGTGGAGAGGAGGCTATGGAGTTTTAGGTTTTGATAAGGAGAAAGATTGTAGAAGATGAAAAAGATAGAGAAATAGGGGTAAATGAGAGGGTTAAGTGAGATAGAAAGAGATGGGGCCCACACGAGGAAAAAGAATTTTGTCAGCCGCGCCTTGCAACACGGGCCGTGTCACATAACACAGGCACCCGTGTTGCTCCTCCTGTAGCTTATTTATTTTTTTCAAAACCTGGCATTTGTGACACAGGCCGTGTCCCACAACACGGGCGCCCGTGTCACACCACTGACTCTCCAAAATTTTTCATTTTTTCCTCCTCCTGACACGACCTGTGTTGTGCAACACGGCCACCCGTGTCAGGCTTCTAATTTTCCAATTTTCGGCATTCTTCGCCCGGTTTCCGACATCCTCCTTTCATGATGAACTGCAAGCCAATAAAATTTGTCAAGAAAAGAAAACAAAAAATGAACACATTAGCATAAATTATGTGGGTTGCCTCCCACAAAGCGCTTCGTTTTACGTCGCATGGCTCGACGGTCGTCCATCCTACAAGGTAAGATGAATGACATCCACCTGGTCGGTTGAATCGCCTTGATAGTACGGTTTCAACCTCTGCCTATTCACTTTAAAAGTATCTCCATTAGCTTGATTTTTTAACTTGACAGCGCCGTGTGAAAAAACGTTGTGAACCACAAATGGTTCCGACCATTTGGACCGTAACTTTCCTGGGAATAGCCTCATCCGGGAATTGTATAGGAGGACCAGCTGTCCTTCCTAAAATTCTTTTCTCAATATTCTCTTATCATGCCATTTTTTGTTTGTTCTTTGTAAAGTTTGGCATTTTCATAGGCTTGATTCTGAAACTCATCCAACTCATGTAACTGAAAAATTCTAAAACTTCCGGCTAGCGATAAATCCATGTTCAAGAACTTTGTTGCCCAAAATGCCTTATGTTCTAGCTCTAATGGTAAATGACAGGCTTTTCCATAGACAAGCTGGTATGGTGACATGCCAATGGGTGTTTTAAACATTGTTCGGTATGCCCATAACGCATCATCCAACTTAGTTGACCAATCCTTCCGCGATGAACTTACAGTTTTTTCTAAAATTTGCTTGAGTTGCCGATTTGATACCTCCACCTGACCACTTGTTTGAGGATGATACGGAGTGGCTATCCGGTGCTTCACATTGTACTTCTGAAGGAGTCTCTCCATAAGGTGATTTAGGAAGTGAGTTCCTTCATCACTTATCAACGCTCTCGGGACTCCAAACCTTGCAAAAATGTTTTCTTTTAAAAACTTTACCACAAACTTTGCATCATTAGTCGGCAAAGCCACAACTTCAACCCATTTAGATACATAGTCCATTGTAACCAAAATGTAGTTCTTTCCAGAGGATGGTGGAAACGACCCCATGAAGTCTATGCCCCAAACATCAAACAATTCAACCTCCATCATGAAATTTTGGGGCATTTGATTCCTTTTTGAAATATTCCCAGTTCTCTGGCATTTGTCGCATTCTTTCACAAACCCTTGAGCATCTTTAAAAATAGAGGGCCAGTACAAACCTAATTGGAGGACTTTGGCTGAGGTTCTATCCCTGCTGAAATGTCCTTCGTACTCTGAATCATGACATGCTTTCAACACATTTTTCTGCTCTTCCTCTAGTACACATCTTCTAACCAATCCATCCACCCCTCTTTTGTAGAGAAACAGATCATCCCATAAGTAAAACCTGCAGTCATGAACAAACTTTTTTCTCTTGTTAGAATCAAAGTCGTCAGGTATGATTCCTCCTACCAAATAGTTTGCGTAATCTACAAACCACGGAACACCAGTAATATCTAGGATGCGTTCATCAGCAAACTCATCCTTTATAGGACGGTTGTCCTCGTTCTCTTCAATTGGTGACATTCACGAGAGGTGATCAGCTACGGTGTTTTCACACCCTATCTTATCTCGAATCTCCACATCGAATTCCTGTAGAAGCAAGATCCATCTCAGGAGCCCAGGCTTTGATTCCTGCTTGGCAAAAAGATATTTTAACGCATAATGGTCAGTATAAACAATCACTTTTGAACCCAACAGATATTGCCTAAATTTATCAAAGGCGTACACCACAACTAACAACTCCTTCTCGGTGGTTGCGTAATTCATCTATGCAGGGTTCAAAACATGACTAGCATAATAAACAACGTGTAACAACTTCTCTCTCCGCTGTCCCAACACAACCCCCACAGCGATGTTGCTGGCATCACACATGATCTCAAATGGTAGAGACCAATCGGGGGCAATTACAATCGGTACTGAAACTAATTTGTTTTTCAGTTTTTCAAACGCATCAGCACACTTCTTATTGAACACAAACGCTTTGTCCTTGACCAACAAGGACTTCAATGGTTTAGATATCTTGGAGAAGTCTCTTATGAACCTACGGTAGAAACCCGCGTGGCCTAAGAAACTTCTAATACCTTTCTCGTTCACTGGTGGGGGTAACTTGGATATCACCTCCACTTTGGCTTGATCGACTTCGATCCCCTTGTGAGAGATCTTGTGACCAAGGACAATGCCCTCTCGCACCATAAAATGACATTTTTCCCAGTTTAGGATCAAGTTACTTTCCTGACATCTCTGCAAAACAAGTGAAAGGTTAGTGAAACAATTATCAAACGATGAGCCAAAAACAGAAAAGTCATCCATGAAGACTTCCATATGCTTTTCGAGCATATCAGCAAAAATAGACGTAATGCATCTTTGAAACGTCGCTGGTGCATTACACAGCCCGAATGACATCCGTCTGTATGCAAAGACACCGTATGGGCAAGCGAAAGCCATCTTCTCTTGATCCTCCGGTGCAACCGCAATTTGGTTGTACCCGGAGTACCCATCCAAAAAGCAATAGTAGTCATGCCTAGCCAATCTCTAACATTTGGTCAATGAATGGCAACGGAAAATGGTCTTTTCTTGTGGCTAAATTTAGCCTCCTGTAATCAATGCACACCCTTCAACCAGTGACCGTTCTAGTGGGAATCAACTCATTCTTTTCATTAGTCACTACAGTTGTACCTCCTTTCTTGGGGACCGCATGAACAGGACTTACCCATGAACTGTCTGATATAGGGTAGATAAGTCTCGCATCCAATAACTTCACGACTTCCTTTCTTACTACCTCCTTCATAACGGGGTTTAGTCTCCTTTGGGGCTGCACAACCGGTTTGTGATCTTCTTCCATAAGAATTTTGTGCATGCAAACTGTAGGACTTATACCTTTGAGGTCTTCAACTTTCCACCCCATAGCACCCTTAAATTTTGTTAGAACTCCAATCAACTTGTCCTCTTGGACACTTTTCAAACTAGAGCTAATGATATCGGGTCATTTTTCTTCAGTATCGAGGAACACGTATTTGAGATTCTCAGGAAGTTGTTTCAATTCTGAACTTTTTGGCTTTTCTTCATCACCTTCCAACACTATAGGTTGCCTTAAGTCTTCCCAACGATGTGGTCGGGATCCTCTTTGAAAAGGTTGAGTCTCCAACATTGCCACCACTTCCATGTCACTATAATCAACTTCTTTATCTTGGTTAAAAATTGACATGTTTAACACTCTCTCAAGAGGCAATTGGGTCACACTCTCCAGATGTTCATTCTCTACCACTTGCTCTAGTACTTGTATGTTCCTACTTGTGCAAAAATCCTCCTTATGCTTCATGATATTCCTCACATTAATTTTTAACTCCTCGTCATAAACCTTCAAGGTAAGGGTACCACCTTCCATATCTATCATGACTCTCCCGATTTCCAAGAATGGTCGGCCTAAAATCAAAGGGATTTCTTCATCTTCCAGCATTTTAAGGATCACAAAATCGACCAGAAACACAAACTTATCTACTTTCACTAGCACGTCTTGGACTACTCCGTAAGGCCGCTTAACCGAATGATCTACAAATTAGAGAGTCATCCGAGTATCTTGAACTGCACTGATACCCAACTTTCTGTAAATGGACAAAGGCATGAGACTAATACTTGCCCCCAAATTGATTAAAGCTCTTTTGAATTCCCTATCACTAATAGTGCACAAAATATTAACCGCTCCGCTATCCTTCTTCTTCATCGGAATCTTCAAACCCTGCAAAATAGCACTACAAGTTTCAGTTAGAATAATAGGTTCGGACTCACTGGTTCACTTCTTAGCGATGATATCTTTCATGAATTTTGCACAAGTGGGCATTTTCTCAAGTGCTTCCAATAACAGAATATTCAGCTCTAACTTTTTAAATAATTCAAGGAACTTCTCAAAATTCTTCTCTTTCTATCCCTTCTTTTTATTTCTTGATGGATAAGGTAGCTTGATCACCGGTTTCGGTTCTACAACTTTTTCTTTAGTCACTGGTGCTGGTGTTACCACTTCTTCTTTAACAACATCATTTTCATTTATTTCCAGTTCCACTTTAATCATATGATCATCTAGCTCAGCTTCCTTTTCCTCCATTTCCTTGGATTTACCACTTATTGTTATTACCGCCTTAACTTGGTAGTGATCTTTAGGATTTGGCACTGTAGCACTCGGAAGTGTACCCGGCGCTTGCGAACTCGCGAGTTGTTGAGCAATCTGACTCATCTGCACTTCAAGATTTTTAATGGATGCACCAGTATTCCTTAAATTGCTCCTTGTCTCCTCTTGAAATTGTGAGCTTTGGGCAGCCATCTTTTCAATGGCGACCTCCCAATCGGGTTTTCTAGGGGCTTGTTGTTGCAGTTGTTGGTATTGAGGTTGGTATGGTGGCTGCTGATATTGTTGCTGCTGAGGTTGATACAGTTGTTGGCCTTGAATAGGCTTCTGCACATTTCCTTGCTGATCTTTCCATGAGAAATTTGGGTGATTTTTCCAACCGGGATTATATGTGTTGGCATAAGGATTGTTCTGCCTCAACATATTAATTTGTTCCACCTGCTCTTGAGTTGCCACACAATGCACGGTAAAGTGCGGTCCACCGCATATTTCACAAGGTGGTGCTTGAACTGGTTCAACTTGGGCCACTGTCTGAGTTCCAATATTCATCTTCTTTAACCTTCTCTCTACCTCGGCAGTAATTTGGTCCTCCATTTTAACGACCTGATCAGCCAACTTCAAATCAATGTTACCCTCCGGTTGGTTCACAGTACGGTCATACAACTCAAGATGCTCGTTGGCGGAAATTGCTTCTATGATCCTTTTGATACCAGTGGCTGTTGAGAAGTTGGTTGAGCCACCGGCCGCAGTGTCAATAAGCTGTTTTGTTTTGAGTCGTAATCCATTCACAAAATTCTGCATTTGCTCAGTGGCGTCCATGTTATGAGTAGGACATGCCGTCATACACCTCTTAAACCTCTTATATGCATCTCCTAAAGATTCCCCTTCTTTTTGTTTGAAGTTGACAATGTCATATCTTTTCCGAATAAATACTGAAGCAGGGAAATACTCGTTAAGAAATGCATTTTCCATCTCCTGCCATGTTGTGATACTCCCAGCTGGAAGTGGGTAGAACCACTCTTCCGCTTCATCAGTCAGTGTGAACAGAAACATAACTAGTCTCTTGGCTTCTTCGGAGTGACCTTCGATCTTCAGAGATGTGGTAGTCGTTAGGAATCTCTGTAGATGCTTGTTTGCATCTTCATTGATTCTTCCTGCGAAAGGCTTGCTCTCCAACTGGCGAATGGTGGAAGGATGTAGCTAAAAGTGTGCCACATTCACCGGTTGATTTATGATAGTCATTCGGTTTGGTTGAGCATTAGCCCCTCCATAGTCTCCCAACAATCTTTCAGGCTGAGGTGGATTCCCAGCCATTTGAACAGTTTCTGGTGTTGTCTCCCTCTCTATTTTTGAATCACTATGCACAAATACCACTTCTTCTCTTTCAAGCAACAGAACGTCGGAACCTGAACTTGGCCCTGCCAGTCTTTTAACTCTAGCTTTTCTCAGTATTTCGTGCAACGCTCGCTCTGGTTCTATATCAAAAGAATATTTAGCTGAGGCCTGACCTTGAATACACAGTTAGACAGACGTTAGATATTTTCAGCACGAAGATAATACAACAAAAAATAAAGATTTTAGTTGCAGAGCAACAAAATTTCTTTTGAATTCTAAAGACAATGTTAATTTGGCAGTCCCCAGCAACGTCGCCAAAAACTTGATCGATAACATAGCAAGTGTACTATTTTATTCGATGTAGTAATAAGGGAAAAAGTCCCAAGTATCGATCTCGAGGACTACATAGTAATCAACAATTGTTTTAGTTTTCAAAGGAACAAAAATACCTTGGGGTTGTTTGGTAACAGATTATAAGAACAAGTAAAATAACAATAGTTTAGAGTAAAAATAAGAACGATGCTAGGGAAGTGGATAAGTTTCTAGTAAAGACCTTAAAGAATTATTCTGAGATATTCGTTTCCAACCTTAATAAGTCAAATTTCAAAATCAGTTTTCCTTAATTCCTTAATGAAAAACCCTTTGATAATTTTCCTACGCACTAATTCCTTAGTTGCACATGAAAATCATCAAGTAATAGTTCTGACATAAAAACACGCTACTACGGGGTATCCCCATTCTTAGGCAATATCAACCGTAGTGTTATTTTGCAAAAGCATTAGGTTGATTTTCCAGACCAAAACCTAATCGTAAATCAAATTCCATTTTCCAATATGAATTCGCATAAAGATCGTTGCAAAATAAAAGCTATAAGGTGAATGACATAAATCTCATATAATAATTCCAACAAAGGTCAATACATTGTAATTTAGGACCACCCCCTAACAAATGGGGGTTTAGCCACTCGTGTTCTTAATCAAAACAAATGTACTTAAAGATAAAAGGGAAAAAGTCATTACAATAAGAAATGGTTTCCTTGGATCATCAATTGCTTCCGCTCTTGATCGATCCTTGTTCGCCAGAAAAATCCTTCTCCAGTGTAATAATTCGATCCCCCCAAAAAGTGCCTCTGGCTTTGCCAAAAAGTGGCTAATATATCTAAATTCAAATTACATTACAAAATGTCTAAAATGCCCTTCGAAACAGCTCAGCTAGCATCAAAACATGAAAATCAACAAATTCACTATCAGTGGCCCTGACATGGGCCGTGTCATGGGACACGGGTGGCCGTGTCAGGCTGCTGCTCAAAGGAAAAGGGCGTGTTCTTCTTCAGGGGCTGCAACACGGATCGTGTTGTGTGACACGAGCACCCGTGTTGCACTTCTGTTCTCCCATTTCATTTTCTTGTCTTGGCCGTGTCATCCATGAATGACCCTCCTGACACGGGCCGTGTTGTGTGACACGGGCGCCCGTGTCAGGCTTCTGATTTCCACTTCTTCAGCTTTTCTTTGTCCCCGAAACGGTCCGGAATTTTGTTACCACTTCCTGCTCAAAACACACTAAAAACAAACAAATAAAACACACTAGCGGCATAAAATGATATAACCTTAAAATAAGACTTTCTCAAAGACAACTGAAAATAACTATGAAAACATAAACAAAAGACGCGAAAACGAATGAAAATATTGCAGAACCAACGACACACACAGTTTGAAAAACGTAACTAAAACCCACTGATCAGGCGGCGATCCTAACTTTTGGTTAGTAGCTTTTTATCCCAAATTTTGGTTAGTATTTCTCGCTGATGATCCCAACTTTTGGTTGATAGTCTTCATTTTTGTGTGTTCGCCTTCTGTTGGCGTCCGGGTGATTCTAACTTTTGATTAGTAGCCTTTTTCTCACAAATTTTGGTTGTTACTCTCTGGTGATCCTAAATTTTGGTTAGTATCCTTTATTATCTTCTTGATTGTTAGCCTTTATATACCAACTTTTGGTTGGTATTTTATGTCATTTGATTATCCCAACTTTTGGTTGGTATCCTTTACCTTTAAGTCCACCTTAGGCTGGCAATCACTTTATTATATACATCACCACAGGTTGCAAATTTTTGGGTTCTTTTAGTATTAAACCTCTCTGTACCTTGAAGGTCTAAAAGTTGTTGCTATCATCCCTTCGGGTCCAAGTTATTTGAATAGGGGCAGCTGTAACACCCTGAAATTTTCCCACCCTTTTTCTTAATATCTTGGCTTATGTTTCATGTCATTTTGCATTGTCATTGGTGCATAGCATTGGTTCTAGGCAGAGGATCAATGTATCTTTTTCAACACTCAAGAAAAGAGCTTCATCCTCAAAGCTCAAGTAAGGGTTTATACTCAACCTTGTGGTATTCTCAAGCCACAAGGTCCAGTCATCTTCAAGACATGTCTCACAACCACTTGAAGCAAGGTTACAAGCATTGGTCACCTCCTCCTATCTTGTGTACAACTAGATTAGGATTTTGGTCAAAAGGCATTTGTGGCTAGCCCTTTAGGCAAGACATGGTTCTATGACTCAACACACACCTTGAGGGTCCTCTACATGAATTATGTATCATCACAAGTCATGACAAGAGCTTCAATCAATGGAAAAGGTGTTAAGGTTTCATCTGGTCAACAAAAGTCAAATGTGGTTTAATGGGATCAAAGTCTTGGATTTCAAGGTCAACCAAGGGTATGTTATGTGCTCTCAAGTGTTTTCATGTGTTTGGAACAAGTAAAGTCAAGGAGAAACATAAATCAAGAGTTTGGTTGGATTAGGGCTTTGGTGATATATTTTCTAAGTGTAGAATAATCCTAGCCATTTTGCAGCATCCATAAATTTCTCATCCTTGATCTAATGGGAGAAAACTCGTTATCAAATTAAAGAGAATATCATGACCTACAAGTTTGTAGAAGAAAGCAAATCCAAAGAACCATAGTTTGAGAGCTATGGAGAGCTAAAGTTAATAAAATGGATGTTTTGTCATTCCAACACTTAGAAAATTTTCTAAGTATGGAAATTCAACTTGAAGTACATGTTTTCAAGCCCATCTTACATGGTGATGCAAGCTTCAATTTACTTTTACTTGAACATGAAAGTTTTATGGTATCCTCCAAGCTTTCTTTTGAGTATTAGAAATCCTTCATTGGATGTAGAGCTCAAGTTATGATCTCTCCAAGTTAGGGTTTCAAAAGTGGATAAGTTTTAGGCAGATTTTTGAGGCAACTTTCCAAGGCTTTTTCCTCCAAGTTCTTGACCTCAAATCAATTTCCTTTGAACATAAAAGTTGAAGATCACTCTTAAAGCTTTCTATCCATTACTAGAACTTTTAATTGGATCAAGAAATCTCAAGTTGTGATGCTTTAAAGATAAGACATTATGAGGTTCATTTTGGTAACTTAGTGAAATTTCACTAGGTGTTTTTAGGCAGTTTTTGGGACACCTCTTCAAGGACAATTTTCACAACTTTCCAAGCCTCATTTCAATTTATTTTCAACATGAGAAACGTTCCTTGAAATTTGATCACAACTTTCTGTAGCCATACATCACTCAAATACTCTTTCATTTTCAATCTCTCTCTTTATGAATCTGATTTTTTAGGGCTTGTTTCTGTGCTCTTTGGTTCATGTCCTCATCTCTAAAGCTCAAGCAAGAAGAAGGAGCAAGTTAGTGAGGTGTTGAAGCACAAAGTAGAGATTATGAAGCTTCATTTTTGGTAATTTTTCTTCAACCTGTTTCTCTAATTTTACACGTCCATATGCTTTGCGGTTTGCATATTTGATCTTCTAGGTGGATGTAGACCATACTTATGTTAGTGTTGTGCTTGTTTAATGATGTTTCAGTTTATGCATTTTTCATTCGTGCTTAGTTTTCTTGGTGTTAGGGTGGTTAGAAATGGAAAATAAGGCCATAGTTGTGTTCAGCTTGAAAATCCAAGTGGAATGGTATAAGGTTGTTTGAGTTTTGGTGGATTTTTGAACAAACTCCGGTGGAGGATATCGGAGAAGACAACCGGAGCCCTAGCTCCTGCGTTTGGTTATGAAAGGTTGAGTTGGCACGCTGACTCCCTTGACTTGCTGGTGTGGCGCTCACGTGGCCCTTGTGTGGCTGATGACTGGTTTTAATGAAACGGTGCGTTTCATTTTATTTTGTTTAAGTTTCTAAAATGACATGGTCCTAGTGTTTCTACTTTCCACACACCCTGTTTTTTGGCCCAAATGCACTGCTAACTGTTTCCCTTTGTAATTGGATTTGCTTGATGCACCCCACACCACTTTATTTCTCCTTTTATTTTATTTTTCTTTTACTTTACATTATGATTTTTTTAAAATAGTTTTAAATATCATAAAATTTCCCAAAAATATTTGTTACATGTTTTGAGGTGTTATTGAATTTTCTATATTTTTTATTTTAATTTTCAATTAATTTTGATATTTTATTTTGATTTATTTGTATGATGTGTTCTTTGACCTAGTCTTTGAAACAATGCCTTGATGTTTGTCCTTTTGCCATGCCCTCTTAACCCTATTTATTTACCATGATTTGGAATATGTTTGATGAATGTTTGGGTGCTATCTTCATTCCTTGGTGATCAATTTTTGGTTACTTTTTATTTGATTTTGTTTGGCCCTCGAAGTATGCTCGACTAGTTGAATACTTGATTTTGTTTGATCCATTTGATGATGTTTCCTTGAAATTCTTGTTGTGATACTTTGAAATTTGATTCTTGATACACATGACTTAAGTTTGAATTCTTATTTGGAATTTATTTGGTCTTGTTTCTATTTTTGGATGGTGCATCAAGTTGTTGTTGATTTGACTATGTTTGTGTGCATGCCTTGACCTAGTTTTTTGATTTTGTTTCTTGAATTATTAAATGGATGTTAGATGGTCCCTATTTGTTTTGCTCAAAATGTTTAAGGTTATGGTTTCCATGTGTGAAAGGTCCATTGCATGCTTACCTTGTCTCATTTGTCTTACATGATCATGTACTTCTCCTATGAATGATTTGATGGACATTTGCCTAACCTTTGTGTTTCAACTTGAGTTTGTCTCTTCTTGACATTGATTGCTGATTTGAATGTGAACATGATGCATATCATTTGAGTTTGTTTCTAACCTTTATGGATTGATACTTGATCATGTATGTTCTTGTGCGAGTGCCTCCTATCTTTGAGAATGCCTTTGGTGTATGAACTTGTTCTTGATGCATGTTTTGAGTTCAAACCTTGATGTTTTCTTTGTGTGTTCATGATTGAATCTTTGACTTGATATTCATGTTGATGTTCCTCCCTGCACTTGGTTCCATGCCCTAATCTCATGTATTTTCCTTTAGGATTATGTTTTGTATGCTTGTTTTGTGCGACATTTGTTTTGTTTGTGAATGGGATGCATGACTTAGCTCTTTGTGCTTTCCTCTTTGATCATTGACATGAATTGGATATGGTGTGATATAGCTACTGCACCCTTCCTAAAATTTAAACTCGAAATGATTCTTCACATCTGCTTTGACACCTTCCACATGATCCACCAAACCATTAGCTGTCTTGATACTCAATAAACTATTTCTCCAAAACCTTTCTTCATAACTATATGGAAGAACTCATAATTAGAATCCTAATCTGCAATTCACTTATACATCGCTTTTTACTTAAGCATGCTCTCCTTTGCCTGAGCTGTTATCCAAACCTAATTAGAAGTTGCCTCCCTTTTCTGCCCCAACTTAGAAAAAATATGAACCAATTCATTAGCTACCAGAAATTCTAAAACATTCAGTTCCTGTACCGTTGACTCAAACTCCAAATCCAAAAAATTGAAAACCTTTTTGTTCCATCTTTTTTATTGGAGCTTCATAAGCTTTGGCTTTTGAGGAACCACATAAATTATCTTCTCCACCAAATCAAATGAATTCCACTGATTTTTCACAAAGAGAAAAAAATCAGGATGTTTGATCCAACAACTAAATTTTTTGAAAGGTTTAGGTCCCTAATTGATGGTCTTTTCCTTGAACCAAATCAAACAATGACCAGAGAAATCTCTACTACCAATAATTTGACCTGAAACCTCCCACTTGTCACTCAATCCCTCATTAAAAGGAACCTATCTAACTGATTCATAGCCTTCCCACTCAAACTAAACCAAATAAATTTACTACCAATCACTGACCCATCACTTAATTCCACAACCTCAATAAAGATGCGAAATTCCAACATTTCATTCCTATCAAACTACTTATTTTATTATGTTTATTATTATTTTTAATATTTTTCAATCAAAAGAATTAAATCCCTTGACCTCCTGGTGAAAAACAAACAATACTTAACCAATAGATTGAAATGACAACTGTAATACCCCAAATTTTACCCTGAGATTAGTCGGTCCATGCTGCATCACATTATCGCATCGCATATTAACTAACCACTAACGGGTTACGTAGTCTGTTGTTTTTTTGCAGGAGAATCACATCTGGTACACTTTAGTTGTTAAAGGGCAAAATGGTCATTTTCACGTTGTTTGCTGACTGTTTTTGAAGATGAGCTGTCGCCAGGTTTTTTTGAGTAATCAGAACCTCCGTCTCCAAGTTCTTTATTTTCTTTGAAGATAAACATAAATTCACGGTAATTTTGGCATCAGGATGTTTGAGATACAGTAATTAACGCAGCAGGCCGAGACTCTGTCACCAGTGGCTTTCTGAGGCATTTATCTTGTTGTTTGTGTTTGATTACATCGAGATATCGGTTTGGTTCAAGGCGATGAAAGAATCCGTTCTGTGGAATTTGGTTTCAACAGACACTTATTTTCTGCTTCTTCTGCTATCTGCCACTCAAATTTCTCAAAAGAAAAACGGTACAAAGTTGGCTCAAGTCGGGATTTGTCACATTTATTTAATGGAAGTTTTTGGCCGAGTTGGTTCATGGCAGGGGATTTATTCATCAGAAACATAAATGGAATTTTTGGCGCGGAATAGTTCTGTTTTGATGTTGATCTCTTTTCTCTATTTCTTTCTATCTTAATTCATTTAAGGCCATTTCTGATTCTATCATTAGGCGCGACTTAATTTAGAATATATTGGAAAAATTAAGGTTATATCAGTTGTATGGAACGGTACATGTTGGAATGGAAAGGGTGATTCGACTGACTTTTGGGGATTTATTCATGTTGAATTTATATGGTGAAATTAAGCTTATTATTCAAGTTTGATCGGATTAATTTTAACCATTGGATTTTATCCAGTGGTATTTGACCGATGTGGTTTAATCGAATGTTTGAGGTGGATCAGCTGGTTGCGACAAAATTAAATCACGGAAAGGGAATCGGAAAGTGGTCTTGATAGAAAAATATTTGAATTTTATTCATAATATTTTACAAAGAGAAAATTGAATTTGAATAAGAAATATTATTGAATTTTTTGTCATAAATACTTTTTATTGCAAATTACAAAAGAGAAAATACATATTTTTATCCTACGTTCTAAATCCCTAAAAGTTCCTCGTGCTCGACTAATCCTTCCTGCCCGATTTCTCATCGTACTTGCAAAACCAACACAAAACAGAACAAAGCAGAGAATAAAGTTAGAAAGTTATTTTTGACACCCTCAAAGTAAATTCATCATCGGGTGTTGGGAGGACACGAAAATTGCCGCACCAACTCCCACTTTAATCCTTGACCTCGGCGTTGAACCGGTAGTATCCGTTCTTTTCGGGACAACTGAGAAGAAGAGAAAAAGAAGATGGGCCGAAAAATGATTTTACCGGAAAAGTGATTATCCAACCAAACAGATCACTAACAGAATCCAATCTAGATAATCCATTTTTATCAAGTAAATACTATGGAATCAAAATCCATTTCCATTCAATAAATCCATGGATATCAAGTAAATCTGGATTACGTGTAAAACTGAAACCCAACAGGTTTAAACCATTTCAAACAGATCTAACGGGTCAACAACAAATTCCAACTTAGCGGCGATAGTTTTCCAACGAGTTCATCAAGTACATCCAAAAACAAGCCCAACGAATAGGCCCAACCAACATCATCAAAGTAGCTTAATGAGCAATCCTTCAAAACAGCAAGGGTTCAACAAACAAAGGCAACACAAAGCCAACAACTATGACCAGATCAAAAACACGGTCAAGGAAAATCCCCACCACTTCAGCCAACAAAATCTCCGGAGAAATATACTTCAAGAATGCATCATAGGTTAAAGCCCAATAAAGAAAAGAGTTCATCCAAAATGGGGGGCTTGGAGGACAATCACAGCGGCGCCGTTTCAACAGCAACGAACATACCAGACGGTGGCGACACAAACCCATAAGGTTTCAAACATCAGCTACAACCATCAAAATCACCATCAGAAACAAGCCCCATACGCATCATCATCGGCGAAACCTCACCACCGTCAACGACGCATCAACATCATCACCGGAGAATCCCTCAAAACTCAGCCTCAACGACCATCAAAACATAAGCTATGGATTTTGTAACTCGCATTTCTTCTAATTGATTGTCGTTTCGTTTCAGATCAAGAATGAGAGGTTCACGGTCACGAAAGTAAGGAACTTGGAGCGAGGCCCATGGCGCCGGCGGCGCCGGTTGGAGAGGACAAAGAGAGGGTCTGTTGGAATCCTAGAAAGGAATGAAAGAGCATGGACTCCTTTTCCCCAATTCCATTTTATTCATTTACTTTTTTTTTCTTCTTTATTATTTCTATTAGTTTGCTTATTAAATTATTATATTAAATTGTTGAACCAGAGAGTTCGATGGTTATAAAACCATTCGTTTAAGAGGAGGTACTTGTTTCTTATTTCAATGTTAAGAAACCCTTTGTTTCTTTTTCTTAGTTAAAATCAAATAAAATATAACATTCTTTTAAAATTAGTAATCTCTTTTTTTGGAATTAAACTAACACTTTTTTTTAATAACCTCAATAAGCTTTCCTTAAAAATATTAGAATCAAAACTTTTGTTAATTAAAGATCAAACCCTTTCTTTACTAAACCTTTCTTTTTATTAAAACTAAAACTTTTTTTTTTAAATTAAAAGTTGAATCCTTTTTTAAAATTAAAACTAAAGCATTTTTATTAAAAACCATTTTTTCAAAATTAAGATTAAATTTTCCTTTTTCAAAAATTAAAAATAAGGTTTTTCAAAATTAATAAAAATAATAAAATTCCAAATTGCATCTTCTTTCTTTCACTACTAACTGCTTTATTATTTGTCATTGATTTCCGCCTAACTTTTTTTCCACTAACAGTCTCTATTTGTTTTCCGCTAGATTTCAGTCGGTCTCCGATTATCATTAGTTAAATATTTCATTATCATATTTGTATGTGTTGCCACGGATGTAAATTACGCGAGGCCGTGATCGCGATTTATTTGTTTTGGGGATTTGTAATTTACGCGAGTGATCGTCGCGCCGCTTTCTTTACTTTCCACACTTTAATTCTGCCGTATAATATTTTGTCCTTTTTGCATATTTTTACCGTTTAAACCTTCCGAAGGACTAGGTCTAGCTATTTGACCGCCGAGTCAATAACCCTAACCTTTGACCATTTCAAAACCCTAATAGCCTAAGTGTCCCGCCGTGGACGAAAATGCCATTTACCCTAGCATTAGGTCAAAGAGTCATCGTACTCTATTTTTGGGTTTCCCGCCGTGGAATACCTAATTTCAACCCTAATTTCAATTCAACATTTCAACGTAGAAATAAGAGTCTCAAGACTCCACGTAAGCGTGTCCTTAAGATACATTTATTTCCCTTTGAAACCTTGACCACACTCAAGACGTTTTTAACGTCCCTTTCAAGGGGAACTACGATTACTCTGATTCCATTCCTTATCCAGGATACGTAGGCACAAGATGCAACGTCTTGCCGAGTAAGCTTAGGACTAACCCTTAGGTTTTTAGGTCACTCTACCCCTTAGCTCAATATATATTTCAAAGCAAATAATAAAATAAAAAAGCATACAATAAACAAAAGGTTCCTGTAGAGTACTACAGAAGTTTAGGGTGCTAGTACCTTCCCTAAATTTAACCAACCCCTTACCTAGGTCTCTCCCCACATTGTGTTTACGATGCAAAAATAGATTTTCCCTCTTTTGACCTTTTCCTTCGGATAAATCAAAGAGCGGTTGTGAATTAAGAATTGTGATTCAAACTAATTAATAGTTTGATGTCCTATTTCAACCGCAACAAAAAATGGCGACTTCACTGGGGAGTCTCCTAACTTTTAAGGGTTTCCCCTATTTTGCTTTTGTATGATATTTCTATTATTTGTATATATTATTCATATTGTGGGGATATCTGTTATTGTGAGATAAGTCCTAACCCGGACTTGAGTGACCTTATTATAGGATGGGGATATATTCGATGAGGCTTGCCAGGAGTGAGTCCCGACCAAGTTGATTCGAGAATCACCGCTCAGTTGAGACCCTTTCGAAAATGGTTCGGTTGAACGAGTTAGTCGTGAAAAATTTTACTATTTTCAATTGGAGTCCGTGATACTGAGGACAGTAGTACCTTAACACCACCTTGGCCTTATATAGGACGTAGTGCGGGGACTATGTGGGAGTAGTCCTACAATGGTTGCTACGCGATGTTACACTCAAAAGAGGTTCTCTTGAGAATATTATCGACCCCTGAGTCAGTCAGAAAGTTGATAATATCCAAAGGAAGGGCTGTTGACTTTGGGCACTTCTTTAGAACCTTGTTTTACAGGTACAACTAACCTTAGTACATACCTTATTGGGATGGTAGACCCTAACTCCTTGTACATGCCTTTAACCTAGGACTTGTGTATATGTATGCATTGCATCCATTAAAACATTACATTGCATTACATTTCATGGAATTCAAATCTTATTTATGGATATTGCAGGATACTATGGATTACAATTGAAGAAAAACTTTGAAATATACTTTTAAAAGTCCTAAGCTAGATGACCTAAGGAAGCTAGGATCTTTAATCCAAGATCAAGACGAATTTCGAAACCGGTATGGAAGGTTGTTATCTCTGTTGGAATTTAGGGTGAATGAGGAACTTCTTTCGGTTTTGCTACAATTCTATGATCCCGACTACCATTGCTTCACATTCCCCGATTATCAGCTATTACCTACTTTGGAAGAATATTCTCAGCTTGTAGGGTTGCCTATTTTGGATAAGACTCATTTCCCTTTCTTGGAGAAGGACCCTAAAGAACAAGATATTGTTAAAGCTACATGTTTGAAGGTATCTGACATTAAGGAGAATATGACTCATAAGGGTGAAATGTTTGGGCTACCTACAAAGTTTCTAATCAAGAAGGCCCAATATTATGCCGATTATTTGAGCATGCCTACCTTTAAGACGATCCTTGCCTTACTTATCTATGGAGTGTTGCTCTTCCCTAATTTTGAAGGATTTGTGGACCTTAATTCCATCAAGACTTTCATGCAAAGGAATCCAGTACCGACCTTATTGGGTAATACTTATCATTCAGTCCATCTCCGAAACCTCCGTGGTGGAGGGGTAATTACCTGTTGTGTGCCGTTATTGTACAAGTGGTTTATTTCGCACTTCTTGCCTAAGTCCGGTCCTTTTTGGAGTCCCACTCAAGGACGTTGGTCACAAAGGGTTATGGCCTTAACTCACTCTGATACTGATTGGTATATTCGCATGTACGATGGAATACTAGTCATTGATGGTTGTGGAGACTTCGCTAACATGCCTTTACTCGGTTTTAATGGAGGAATTAGCTACAATCCAGTCCTAGCTCGCCGACAATTAGGGTATCCCTTGAAAGAACCGCCTAAAAGTATCTACATAGAGAGGATCTTCTTCGAAGTCAGCAAAGAGCTTCAAGATCAAATTATATCTTCTTGGGGACACGTGCATAGGAAAGGTCGAGAAATTCTGGGTAGGCCAAATTGCATTTCCATGGAGCCTTATCTTCAGTGGGTCCGAGAAAGAGCTATCAAATTGAAAATGCCTTATCATCGCCAAGATCCTTTACCTCCAAGAGAAGAACCTGTCCAATATTTCATGATCGAAGCTGAGACGTTGAAGGTCGCTTTGGAAAAGTCACAACGCGAAACCGAAGCATGGAAGAACAAATACCAGGTGACGGTCAGCGAGTACGATGAACTTAAAAAACAACTTCAGTCAAAGAATGAAGAGGTACTCTCCTACAAGAAGAGAAGAATCTACGAGGATTTATTTTCCTCCGAATATCCGCCTACTCCTTGAAGTTGTGGATCTTGCTTCCTTAGGGTTTTCATTAGCTTATATTTAGCCGTTTCCATTAAAGACTTTATATTTACATGTAATCTAATTTTTCAAATTAATTAATAAAAATTTATTTTATTCCGCAATATTCGTAAATGTTTGAATTCCATGAAATCATTTCATTCGCATCCTAGCATCATATTTTGCATTTCATGAGTCTCCCGGTTTTCTCATACTTGGTTCTCTCGCTTTCTAGTTTCGTCACCCTAGGTCCTTTGCATTAGTACAATACTAGAGCCCAAGCTCGAAAAAGGATGGAAGAACAAGCTCAAGAGATCGCCCGTGTCATCCATGAACTCGAAGATCTTCGAGGAAGTGTGGGGACGATTATGGAATTACTCCAGGTTATCAATGCAAAGATGGATAATCAACCTACTATTGTTTCTGAGATCACCCATACTGTTGTGGATCCTCAACCGGATGTTATTATTGAGAACGTACCTCCTCATGGTCTTCAACCCAGTTTGGTGCATCCTACCCTTGCTCAACCAGTTCGACGAGTTACTCCTCCGAAGTGCAAAACTCCGAGCGCTGACCACCATAAAGGACCTATGAACTTGCCAAAACCGGTAGTTATTCAAAAGCCGAGTCCATTTCAGTTCAGTGATCCTCAAGATGATGTAACCTCGATCGACCAAGAATCTAGGAAAGATAGGCGGAAGGAAGATTCAAAGATGGATGATGAAGCAGTGACAGATATAGCTGGGGCAAGCAAGATGACTCGCAGTGATCATACTCCCCACTTCATTGAGGCTCCGCCAGAGGAAACCACTAATATTGTGCCGACGTTGAATACGAAGACTTCATAAACTTGTCCGACAGTTCATTTGTTTATTTATATGTATTATGTTTCTTTGATTAAGCATAATTAGCATATACGAACTTGCTTATTTTGAATAATTAATGCATATGTTTTTCTTGAATAAATCCATTTGTTTCACTCATTAAAATATTTTTTCATAAACTTATAATGCCAACTTTACCCGATCTCTTGCTTTGATTGGGAGGAGGATGATGAACAAAAACATTAGATCTCTTGTTGTATGCTTTCAATTGAAACCTGCTGATGATGTAAGGCATTGTTTCTAATCCCAACACTGGAGATATAAGGATGATAATCCCTCTTTCACCCTTTTGAGCCTCGAAGTAGGAGTTGTCTTTTCAAAATAAGAACCCTAAATTTTTCAACCTGGGGCAGGGTAGGTTTCAGTTAAACCAATCGAGCGCTCAGACCCTCAAAAAGGAGGAGCGATCCTTCGAGAATCCATCCTCGGCATCTTAGGAGGTCAAAAATGCAATGACCATCCCTCTATTACTTAAAAAGTGGGGCAGTCAAAAGCCTTTAAAAGAGTCACACGACTCATTCACACAAAAAATATATAAAGCCCGCTAAGTCAAAACCTATGAAGGAGACTTATGCAAAACTGAGGCATCCCGCTAGACTCCAAGGTCAAATCCAAGAGACGCCCTCCAGGCAAAAATTAGGGAATAAAACAAAAAATAAAGGATTACCATAAAGAATCCCAATGAATAAAGCTGTGTGACCAATCGACAAAAGCAAATAGGTGAGTGACTGCTAGGCCCGAAGCCTTAAGGAGTTCTCGACCATATTAAATCCGATTGAGATATGGGCGCTCGTGTCCAGTTGACTGAATTAGGATTGGAGAACATCACGAAGAAGGGTGGGTGCAATCAAACTTTGAGCCTTTATCCTTTGTTACTTAAACCGTGAACCAAGCCACGATACAACCTTTAAAAGACCTAATTGAAGTAGGACTTCTTTTGAAAGCATACTCGACGAGATAACGTTTCCTGACTCCTACGAGCTATGTTCAATTTACTGTTGGTATTACAAGTTAAATTCATATCCTAGCTAGTGATTTCGGTCACGAGTTATAGCGATATCTTTTTCAAAAAAAAAAAATTCAAGACAAATATATGGTTGCATTGATAGTTTCAGGATAGCGTTTCACGCGTGTCGATTTTGCCTAACATCTTAGAAACTTACATATAGACATAATCAATGGAGCTTGAAGATCCTGCTAAACAGGGGCAGGTGGGTTCTAAATCGCTTACCAATGCAAGCCAGGCGTACTTAAGAGCTATTTCTTGTAGACTCAGTCGTAACACGGTTGATCTGTGCCAGTTACGTCGAGATTTGACAAATCTCTCCAAGAGTTTGAAAACAGTGGGGCAATCAGATTCAACGTTCTCTGTAAAACCCTCTTGAGATGACTCTTCCTCATAAAGTAGGTACTCTAGGGCATGATCATTTTCAAAATGGCGACTACTACAAAGTCCATTGAGATTAAAAATAGCTTGTTTTGCGACATTCTTCATGCACCCGATGGATTTTACTCCCGGCAGTCCTCATTCCCCAGTAAGTCTCATCGTTGCAGAAACTCGTCTAAACTTTCGCCTCAGGGAAGTCCTTAGCGAGACTATAAGCTGACAACACTTTGGGTCGAGCCGATAATTTCCAAGACTACAGAAATCATACCAGCATCTTCCAGTGATAGTCCCCAGCGAGACGTTAAGCTGTCCTCACTTTGTGGATCCATCCGATAAATCCCCAGTGACTCCCAAGACTGCAGAGATATCCCTGGTATCCTCCAAGTGATACATGTTCTGTGAAGACCCGCTCCCAGGGGAATTATCTATTCCTCAGTGAAAGTACAATATCCTCCCCAAGAAGTAAAGATACTTTCCCCAGGATGTCTTGGTGAATGCTCCCCAGCAAGTCTGATGACCTCTCCTCAGGGGAGTTTGATACACTTTATCCCCTAGGGGATGTACCTTCTCCACAGGAAGCCGATGTACTATTCCCAGGAAGTTGCTACACTATCTCCATAAAGCGGCCTAGCTCCATATCTTTCCAATACCACAAATATTTATTTTATCCCCGGAAGTCTCTGATCCTAAGAGATTCTTTGGCTGATTATGATTCATGATAGCAATCCCTCACGTGAAGTCATGACAGAGTATCCCCGTGCAAAGAGAAATCCCCAGTTGAAGTCATGATACCGTATCCCCAAGTGGTTTATTTTCTCCCTCATAGAAGTTAGAACTTTTAGCCAGAATCGGTTCTACCATCAACTTTTCTTGTCCCTCGATAGATGTAATGTTGCAGAGGTCGCCGGGTATTCCTGTCGAGATATTTATTTCATCTCATGTCTCCTCTCTCGTCTCTTTTGTCAGCATATACCTAAGCATTGCATACTCATTGCATGATATTTTCATATACATGAACATACACATTAGTATACACCTTGGCATGCGCATTAGAATCTACATTGTTTTGCTATCCGCGTCATCCTTTGTCGTTACCGCCGAGTAACTGAGTTCGTCCGCTCTCTCCAAGTAGGTCGTCAGCCTAAACATAAAATACTATTTATTTCCAGCTAATCCCCACAGAGTTCAACCCTCGTGGATGATGGTTATTTCAGTTATCTTTCCGCATTAGGATAAGATAATCCCCATTTGAGGTTATTTCCCCAATGGAGTATTGTTGGGCAGTTCTTTCTAGCCCAGTTCTAGATCGAACTTCGGTCCCGTCGGTCATCGAACCTACCTGGACGTGCATTTATTTTTGCACTATCTTTCAAGGAAATCATTTACAATCCTTTGCAGACAAGCAACAGTTCCCAGCCGATGAGCTTATCACCTACATTAAAACTTGAGACGTTGAGTCGCCGCACTCATTCTTGGGTGTCCCGCCGTGGATATATCGTTTAAAACGTTAAGACGTTGAGTCGCCGCACTCATTCTTGGGTGTCCCGCCGTGGATATATCGTTTAAAATGTTAAGACGTTGAGTCACCGTACTCGTGCTTGGGCGTCCCGCCGTGGACGTATATTCCCCTAAAACATTAAGATGTTGAGTCTCCGTACTCATGCTTAAGCGTCCCTCCGTGGGCAATTTTACCCTTTAGTAAAAAAAGGAGATGAATCATGATCAGGGAGCCGACCTTGAAGTTTGAGGAAGTTCATTTTACCCTTTAGTAAAAGAGGGAGCTGAATCATGATCAGGGCGCCGACCTTGAAGTATGAAGAAGTTCGTTTTATCCTTTAGTAAAAGAAGGAGCTGAATCGTGTTCAGGGCGCCGACCTTGAAGTATGAAGAAGTTTGTTTTATCCTTTAGTAAAAGAAGGAGCTGAATCGTGTTCAGGGCGCCGACCTTGAAGTATGAAGAAGTTCGTTTTATCCTTTAGTAAAAGAAGAATCTGAATCGTATTCCGGGCCCCGACCTTAGATATGAAGAGGTTTATGTATCCGATGAGTGACAATCCCTCCAGCGGAGCTCATCAGTCATTTTTTCATCTATTACCCTCAGATAAGAAACAATCTCTTTATTTGAGAGCTTATCCAGTTCGGCATGTAAGTCCCTTCCAACGATAAGTGGATGTTCTCTCTCGAGAAGCTTATCAGGGCACACCCTATTAAAGTCCATTTATTTTGGCATACAGCCAGGTTTTACCCGGCATTTTTTTATGGATTCCTAAATTCTGTTCGATCCTGTCACGAGGGAGAGTTTCCAGAAGCTCGGATGTTATTCTTCTCTCAATGCTCCAGCATCTTGTTAACCGATCCAACAGTCGTGCAGATCCAGTTTTACTCTAGAGCATCAGCCGGTCACGCCTAATCCTGTTGAATAATTCCTCTTAGATTTTCCCCAGTGGAGGCCGTCTCATCGGTGCCATCTCCATTGTGGATCCCGTTCTTACCATTTATCTTTAAAGTAACAATTGGTCACACTCGCACCAGTTGGCCATCACTTTAGAATTCCCCGTGTCGTGCTGTTTCCCCAGTGCGTCATATTCCCCGGTGTGTTTTTCTCGTAGCATTTATCCCATGTGTCGTCATGTTGTCTACATCCTTGCATTAACCGTTCCAGCATATGCATCATAGCATGGTCAACATTATTATATTCTGTTTTGGCCATAACATTGCATATCGCCGCATCTAAGGGCAAAATTTTCGGTTATCTATATTTAAATCCCTCCACCATGATTTCTCGAGTCTCTGCCGCTCAAATCATCCGGTGAAGCTATTTAAATATGTGCAACTGTAATACCCCAAATTTTGCCCTGAGATTAGTCGGTCCATGCCGCATCACATTATCGCATCGCATATTAACTAACCACTAACGGGTTACGTAGTCTTTTGTTTTTTGCAGGAGAATCACATCTGGTACACTTTAGTTGTTAAAGGGAAAAATGGTCATTTTCACGTTGTTTGCTGACTGCTTTTGAAGATGAGCTGTCGCCAGGTTTTTTTTTAAGTAATCAGAACCTCCGTCTCTGAGTTCTTTATTTTCTTTGAAGATAAACAGAAATTCACGGTAATTTTGGCATCAGGATGTTTGAGATACAGTAATTAATGCAGCAGGCCGAGACTCTGTCACCAGTGGGTTTCTGAGGCATTTATCTTGTTGTTTGGGTTTGATTACATCGAGATATCGGTTTGGTTCAAGGCGATGCAAGAATCCGGTCTGTGGAATTTGGTTTCAACAGACAATTATTTTCTGCTTCTTCTGCTATCTGCCACTCAAATTTCTCAAAAGGAAAACGGTACAAAGTTGGCTCAAGTCGGGATTTGTCACATTTATTTAATGGAAGTTTTTGGCCGAGTTGGTTCACGGCAGGGGATTTATTCATCAGAAACATAAATGGAATTTTTGGCGCGGAATAGTTATGTTTTGATGTTGATCTGTTTTCTCTGTTTCTTTCTATCTTTAATTCATTTAAGACCATTTCTGATTCTATCATCAGGCGCGACTTAATTTAGAATATATTGGAAAAATTAAGGTTATATCAGTTGTATGGAATGGTACATGTTGGAATAGAAAGGGTGATTCGACTGACTTTTGGGGATTTATTCATGTTGAATTTATATGGTGAAATTAAGCTTATTATTCAAGTTTGATCGGATTAATTTTAACCATTGGATTTTATCCAGTGGTATTTGACCGGTGGAGTTTAATCAGATGTTTGAGGTGGATCAGCCGGTTGCGACAAAATTAAATCACGGAAAGGGAATCGAAAAGTGGTCTTGATAGAAAAATATTTGAATTTTATTCATAATATTTTACAAAGAGAAAATTGAATTTGAATAAGAAATATTATTGAATTTTTTGTCATAAATATTTTTTATTGCAAATTACAAAAGAGAAAATACATATTTTTATCCTAAGTTCTAAATCCCTAAAAGTTCCTCGTGCTCGACTAATCCTTCCTGCCCGATTTCTCATCGTACCTGCAAAACCAACACAAAATAGAACAAAGCAGAGAATAAAGTTAGAAATTTATTTTTGACACCCTCAGAGTAAATTCATCACCAGGTGTCGGGAGGACACGACAATTGCCGCAACCAACTCCCACTTTAATCCTCGACCTCGGCGTTGAACCGGTAGTATCCGTTCTTTTTGTGACAGCCGAGAAGAAGAGAAAAAGAAGGTGGGCCGAAAAATGATTTTACCGGAAAAGTGATTATCCAACCAAATAGATCACTAACAGAATCCAATCCAGATAATCCATTTTTATCAAGTAAATACTATGGAATCAAAAATCCTTTTCCATTCAATAAATCCATGGATATCAAGTAAATCTGGATTACGTGTAAAACTAAAACCCAACAAGTTTAAACCAATTCAAATAGATCTAACGGGTCAACAACAAATTCCAACTTAGCGGCGATAGTTTTCCAACGAGTTTATCAAGTACATCCAAAAACAAGCCCAACGAATAGGCCCAACCAACATCATCAAAATAGCTTAATGAGCAATCCGTCAAAACGACAAGGGTTCAACAAACAAAGGCAACACAAAGCCAGCAACTATGACCAAATTAAAAACACGGTCAAAGAAAATCCCCACCATTTCAGCCAACAAAATATCCGGAGAAATATACTTCAAGAATGCATCATAGGTTAAAGCCTAATAAAGAAATCAACATGAGAGGATATAAAAATCAGAAAGGAGTTCATCCAAAAGGGAGGGCTAGGAGGACAATCACAGCGGCGCCGTTTCAACAGCAACGAACATACCAGACGGTGGCGACGCAAACCCATAAGGTTTCAAACACCAGCTACAGCCGTCAAAATCACCATCAGAAACAAGCCCCATACGCATCATCATCGGCGAAACCTCACCACCGTCAACGATGCATCAACATCATCACCGGAGAATCCCTCCAAACTCAGCCTCAACGACCATCAAAACGTAAGCTATGGATTTCGTAACTCGCATTTCTTCTAACTGATTTTAGTTTCGTTTTAGATCAAGAAAGAGAGGTTCACGGTCACGAAAGTATGGAACTTGGAGCGAGGCCCATGGCGCCGGCGGCGCCGGTTGGAGGGGACGAAGAGAGGGTCTGTTGGAATCCTAGAAAGGAATGAGAGAGCACAGACTCCTTTTCCCCCAATTCCATTTTATTCATTTACTTTTTTTTTCCTCTTTATTATTTCAATTAGTTTGCTTATTAAATTATTATATTAAATTGTTGAACCAGGGAGTTCGATGGTTATTAAAACCATTCGTTTAGTAGGAGGTACTTGTTTCTTATTTCAATGTTAAGAAACCCTTTGTTTCTTTTTCTTTGTTAAAATCAAACAAAATTTAATATTCTTTTAAAATTAGTAATCTCTTTTTTTGGAATTAAACTAACACTTTTTTTTAATAACCTCAATAAACTTTCCCTAAAAATATTAGAATCAAAACTTTTGTTAATTGAAGATCAAACCCTTTCTTTACTAAACCTCTCTTTTTATTAAAACTAAAACTTCTTTTTTTTTTAAATTAAAAATTGAATCCTTTTTTAAAATTAAAAACCATTTTTTCAAAATTAAGATTAAAATTTCTTTTTTCAAAAATTAAAAATAAGGTTTTTTCAAAATTAATAAAAATGATAAAATTCCAAATTGCATCTTCTTTCTTTCATTACTAACTGCTTTATTATTTGTCATTGATTTCCGCCTAACTTTTTTTTTTCCACTAACAGTCTCTATTTGTTTTCCGCTAGATTTCAGTCGGTCTCCGATTATCATTAGTTAAATATTTCATTATCATATTTGTATGTGTTCCCATGGAT
The DNA here is from genome assembly GCA_963859935.3 of Lathyrus sativus. NCBI lineage: Eukaryota > Viridiplantae > Streptophyta > Magnoliopsida > Fabales > Fabaceae > Lathyrus > Lathyrus sativus. The sequence continues at coordinate 209,522 of CAWUDS030003277.1, forward strand.
GTAATTTACGCGAGGCCATGGTCGCGATTTATTTGTTTTGGGGATTTGTAATTTACGCGAGTGATCGTCGCGCCGCTTTCTTTACTTTCCGCACTTTAATTCTGTCGTATAATATTTTGTCCTTTTTGCATTTTTTTACCGTTTAAACCTTCCGAAGGACTAGGTCTAGCTATTTGGCCGCCGAGTCAATAACCCTAACCTTTGACCATTTTAAAACCCTAATAGCCTAGGCATCCCGCCGTGGATGAAAATGCCCTTTACCCTAGCATTAGGTCAATGAGTTGCCGTACTCTATTTTAGGGTTTCCCGCCGTGGAATACCTAATTTCAACCCTAATTTCAATTAACAACATTTCAACGTAGAAATAAGAGTCTCAAGACTCCACGTAAGCGTGCCCTTAAGATACGTTTATTTCCCTTTGAAACCTTGACCACAGTCAAGACGTTTCTAACCTCCCTTTCGAGGGGAACTACGACTACTCTGATTCCATTCCCTATCCAGGATACGTAGGCACAAGATGCGACGTCTTGCCGAGTAAACTTAGGACTAACCCTTAGGTTTTTAGGTCACTCTATCCCTTAGCTCAATATATATTTCAAAGCAAATAATAAAATAAAAAAGTATACAATAAACAAAAGGTTCCTGTAGAGTACTACATAAGTTTAGGGTGCTAGTACCTTCCCTAAATTTAACCAACCCCTTACCTATGTCTCTCCTCGCATTGTGTTTACGATGCAAAAATAGGTTTTCCCTCTTTTGACCTTTTCCTTCGGATAAATCAAAGAGCGGTTGTGAATTAAGAATTGTGATTCAAACTAATTAATAGTTTGATGTCCTATTTCCACCGCAACAACAACCACTTACATATATATATATATATATATATATATATATATATATATATATATATATATATATATATATATATATATATATATATATATATATATATATATATATATATATATATATATATATATATATATATATATATATATATATATATATATATATATATATATATATATATATATATATATATATATATATATATATATATATATATATATATAAAATTCATTTTGAATTTTTAATAAATTTCTATATAATTATAACAAATTTTAATTATAATATTTTAATTAATAGTAACGACTCTCCTATACATTTTAGGCAAAGATCTGTCCGGATCCGCCACTGGTCACCATAATACAATCACAAATTCTATTAAATATAATTCTCTCTCAATCCATCTCTTTATTAAAGTGTATGGTACCAATAAATCCATTAATGAACACCTTATTGAATGAATCTAGTAGTGAAAAAGGAAAGTAATTAGATAAAAAAATACCACTGACATAGGTGAGAGGGATGAAAAGAGAAGAGTGGTGCCATCTATTTTATAGGAATGTGAGATGGTGAATGATAATGAAGTACAAATAAAGTGATTCGGTTCACTTTGCTTTACTAGCAGATGAAGAACCAATAAATCAACATGATGCACTAAAGAAAGAAGTTTGAAAGTTGCTATTGTTGGAAATAAGATCTTTTGTGTTTAGAAAAAGTGTGTGGGAAAATTAGAGGTTTAAAGAGAAACTTGATAGGTAAAAGAATTATTTATGGAAGAGAGAAATTTGTATTTTGCTTGATACAAAAGTGTAGAATTATATCTCTATTTATAGTACTCTAAGGAGAACTCTAGACACATTAATTCTAGAGAGTTCTCAACTCTAGGAATTCCAAGAGCATTCTAGAGAATACTACAACCTTAAGAAATATCTAGACACTCCAAACATTACAAGATTTTTCTAGAAACATTAATTAAAATTACCTAAGTCCAAAACAACTAAGCCCAAAAATCCAAATAATATTTTAGGCCCAAATCAAGTTTAATCTTTCAATATCCCCCCTTAAACTTGATTTGTGACTCCAAGCATACTCCTTAACTTTACGAACGTTTCCAATTTGAGTGGCTTGGTGAAAATGTCGGCAGCTTGATCTCGAGACATCACATATTTTAACTTCACATCCTTCTTCTCGATGCATTCTCTTATAAAGTGGTAACGGGTGTCGATGTGTTTACTTCTTTCATGAAATACATGATTCTTTGCCAAAGTAAGTGCTGATTTATTGTCAACACATATTTCCATAGGATCTTCTTGTAGCATTTTTAACTCTTTCAACAAGTTCCTTAGCCAAATTGCATGGCAAACACATGATGTAGTGGCAACATATTCGGCTTCACAAGTTGACAGTGTGACGATTGGTTGCTTCTTTGACATCCAAGTGAAAGCAGTATCTCCCATAAAGAACATAAAACCAGTAGTGCTCTTTCTATCATCCAAGTCTCCACTCCAATCGCTATCACTATAGCCAACAATTTCATGATTGTTAGAAGAGTAATAGTGTAAGCCAAAGTTTGTTGTACCTTTGATATATCGAAGGATTCTCTTTGCCACCTTGAAGTGAGTTGTTGTTGGAGCTTCCATGTAACGACTTACGACTCCTACATCATAGAGAATATCCGGCCTTGTACTTGTCAAGTAACGTAGACTTCCAACCAAACTTTTGTAAAGAGTTGGATCCACAATCTCTCCATTTTCATGCTTACTCAACTTGCTGCCACATTCCATCGGGGTGCCAACCGGATTAGCATCATCCATCTTGAACTTCTTAAGGACTTCTTTTGCATAGCCTTCTTGGGTGATAAAAATTCCTTTGTCTTCTTGCTTTACTTCAATGCCAAGATAATATGCCATGAGCCCCATATCTGTCATCTCAAATTCATTTGACATGTCTTTCTTGAACTCTTCGAACATGCTTAGATTGTTCCCAGTGAAGATCAAGTTATCAACATATAGGCACACAATCAAAATATTTCCACTTTGCGCTTTAATATAGAGTACATGCTCATATGGACACTTGATGAAGTTCTTGTCTCGAAAGTACTTGTCGATTCGAACATTCCAAGCTCTCGGTGCTTGCTTGAGTCCGTACAACACCTTTTTCAACTTGAGGACTTTTTCTTCTTGCCCTTTTACTTCATATCCTTGTGGTTGCTTGATATAAACTTCTTCTTCGAGAAAACCATTCAAGAAGGATGACTTCACATCCATTTGATAGATCTTCCATTCATTCTGGGCTGCCAAGGAAATGATCAGTCTAATAGTTTCAAGACGAGCAACGGGGGTAAATACCTCATCATAGTCAATTCCTTGTCTTTGACTATAGCCTTTTGCCACCAGTCTTGCTTTGTATCTCTCCACGTCTCCTTTTGCATTCTTCTTCGCCTTGTACACCCATCTTACTCTGATTGCTTTGTGTCCTTGTGGAAGTGTAGTAAGTTCCCACGTATCATTCTTCGTGATTGACTTTATTTCTTCATCCATGGCGTCTCTCCACTTTACATTTTCAACAACTTCTTGATAGCTTAGAGGCTCGCAATCACCAAAAAGACAAAAGAGGTTAATGTCATTTTGGTTTTCGGTTACCTCATAAAGCTCTTCAATGCTCCTTAATCGTGGTGTCCTCTCCCTTGAGGTTGTTTCATCCAACCTTGGTGTCAGTGAGGCAGGTGGTGTAATATGTTCATCTATCATTGGTTGTTCCATTTCATCATCTTCTTCTTCAAAATAAGGAAGAAAATGATACTTGTCTTCTTGAGCACCCCAACCCCAACAATCTTCTTCATCGAACTCCACATCACGACTTATGACAATCTTTCCACTATTTGGATTATAGAGCTCGTACCCTTTGGAGCTTGAGTCGTAACCCACGAATACATACTTCTTACTTTTATCATCGAGCTTTGTTCTCCTTTCATCTGGAACGTGGGTATATGCAATGCTTCCAAACACTTTGAGGTGAGAGATACCTGGCTTCCTTCCACTCCATGCTTCTTGTGGTGTCTTCTCATGCACACTTCTTGTTGGGGAACGGTTTGTCAGGTAAACCGCACATGCCACTACTTCGGCCCAAAACTCTTTCGGCATCTTCTTACTCTTAAGCATACTTCGCACCATATTAAGTATGGTCCGATTCTTTCTCTCCACTACTCCATTTTGTTGTGGCGATCTTGGCACCGTTAGTAAGCGGCGGATTCCATGCTCTTCACAATATTTGTTGAACTCATTTGAAGTAAACTCTCCTCCTCGGTCAGATCTCATAGCCTTAATAGAAAGACCACTTTGTTTCTCCACAAGGGCTTTGAACTTCTTAAAGTTTTCAAACACTTCTGACTTCTCCTTCAAGAAATAAACCTATGTTTTTCTAGAATAATCATCAATAAATAGGAGAAAGTATTTATTCTTACCAAAAGAGTTTGGATTGATTGGTCCACAGACATCAGTGTGTATGAGCTCTAGTGGTTTTGTCGCTCTTGATGTTGATTCCTTTGGAAAGCTTTTTCGAAATTGCTTCCCAATTAGACATCCTTCACATAGTTGGTCTGGGTGGTTTATAATAGGCAAGCCTCTCACCATTTCCTTCTTTGACAAACATTCTAGACTACCTAAGTTGAGGTGTCCAAATCGTAGATGCCATAGCCATGAAGAGTCGGTATAGCAGGCCTTGAGACACTTTGCCATATCATTTTGAATGTTCAAGAGGAATATTCTATTCTTTGACATAGGTACCTTAGCGATCAATTTATGCTCACAATCTCTTAAGAAAAGACTATGTTCTTTCAAGTGGATGTCATATCCTTTCTCCAATAATTGTCCCAAGCTCAAAATATTATTTTTCATGTTAGGAACATAGTAGACGTTGGATATGAATTGATGACTCCCATTCTTTAAGCGTATGAGAATTTTACCTTTGCCTTTGACCGGTATCTTTGATTCATCTCCAAATGAGACATTTCCAGTTGTCGCTTCATTGATCTCTACGAACATGCTTCGATCGCTGCACATGTGGTTGCTTGCGCCGGTGTCGAGGTACCACTTGTTTCTTTTTTCTTCAAATTAGTTTTGGCACGCGAGTAGGAAAGTTTCTTCTTCTCCACCTTTTTCTTCTACAAAGTTAGCTTTCTCCATAACCTTCTTTTAGAATCTACACTCAGATGCATAATGACCAATTTTGTTGCAATTGAAACACTTGATTTGTAACTTGTTGCACCTTGACCATGAATTTCCATTTCCACGACCTCTTGTTGCTTGTGGATTCCACCTTCTTTCTCCATTGTTGAAGTTGTTGGAGTAGTTGTTGTAATTGCCTCTTATTTCTCCTTCATGTCGTCGTCCACGTCCACGGTCTTGGCCACGACCTCGTCCTCTTTGACTCTTGTAACTTACATAGTTTGCTTCCTTTGCATTGAGTTGTAGTAGTTGTTCCATAGTCTCATTTTGTCTAGCTTTTCTCTTTTGTTTTTCTTCGTATGCTTGTAAGGAACCCATAAGTTGCTCAATAGTCACGGTGTTTAAATCCTTGTTTTCTTCAATGTTGGTAACAATGAAGTCAAAACTTGGATTTAAAGTGCGAAGTATTTTTTCCATGACTTTCACCTCATCAACATCTTCACCATTTCTTTTAAGTTGATTGACTACGGACAATACTCGAGAAAAATAATTAGAAATTGACTCAGACTCTTCCATAAATAAACGCTCAAACTCACCTCTAAGAGTTTGAAGACAAATCTTTTTCACCTGCTTCACTCCTTTGTTGCAAGTTTGAAGCTTGTCCCATGCTTCTTTGGCCGTCGTTGCATTGGAGATCTTCTCAAATGTATCTTCATCCACCGATTGATAAATGAGGAAGAGAGCTTTCTTGTCTCTCTTTCTTGACTCCTTTAATGTCTCCTTTACACCTTGGCTTAAGGAGGCTTCATCTTGCTCCTTGAAGCCTTTCTCAACAATATCCCACACATCTTGAGCTCCTAGTAGCGCATTCATCTTGATACTCCAATTGTCATAGTTGTTCTTTGTGAGTATCAGCATTTGAAAAGGGAAACCTCCATTCACCATCTTTTGAGGACCTCCAAGCTCTGATGCCACTTTGTTGGAAATAAGATCTTTTGTGTTTAGGAAAAGTGTGTGGGAAAATTAGAGGTTTAAAGAGAAACTTGATAGGTAAAAGAATTATTTATGGAAGAGAGAACTTTGTATTTTGCTTGATATAAAAGTGTAGAATTACATCTCTATTTATAGTACTCTAAGGAGAACTCTAGACACACTAATTCTAGAGAGTTCTCAACTCTAGGAATTCCAAGAGCATTCTAGATAATACTACAACCTTAAAAAATATCTAGACACTCCAAACATTACAAGATTTTTCTAGAAACATTAATTAAAATTACCTAAGTCCAAAACAACTAAGCCCAAAAATCCAAATAATATTTTAGACCCAAATCAAATTTAATCTTTCAACAACTATGAAAAATGATTGGCTTTGCTAGCAGATTTAGTTGGTTGACTTGTTATTCAAGAACTAATCTAGCATTGTAAGTATAAATACTTGTAGGGTTTCAATATTTTTCAAATTAATTAAAAGTAAAAAATGAATAAATAAATAAATATAGTCGCTAGTTTTGAGTTTTCAAGTGATGGAAAGCAGTTGAAAAATAAAATCAATCTTAAATAAAATATCTACAACCATTTTGGGAAGGACTATTAAACACACAAAGAAACCTACTCTCTTTTATTGATTATGTTTCACAATCATAAAGAGAAATAAATAAAGCAAAATTACAATAAAAGAAGCAATGAGCTAGAGATCATGTCATATCATGTGATGAACTAAATATATGATATCCAAAGCATATACTTGTGCTTGGTTTTATTAATTAGGTCATTACTTAGTTATGTCTTCATATGCTTTCATCCAATGCTAAGATGGTGCTAAGGTTCATTGGATTCATGTAAGCCTTAGAGCCAGACATGATATCATTCACAATAAGCTTGTTTGCCTTTTCAGATGGATGGAATGCATCCCAAAATGCATACTCTTCTCTATTGGAACACAAGTTTGAGAGTGGTGTGCATAGACCTATTCCATTGTTTGGTCCTTGTCCACAACATGCTATTTTTGATGTTCTGAAACCATATTTTCCCGGGTTGTTTACGAAATTCAGGTGAGTTTTTCCTGTGTTAGCAGCGATGAAAACATCTCTACCAAGTTTCTTGTTGAGTGCTAGTAACATGCTTTCAAGTTGAGGATTGAACAATGATGAAGCTCTTTGAATCTCAGTTGAACATTCTCCATTTCTTCCACGTTGCGCTATTTCGGATGGAACGCATCCCATTGGTCCTGTTCCTGTCACAAGCACTCTTCTAGCTCCCAAATCATACAGTTTCTGTAACAACAAACCATATTCAACTTACATGCACCAACACAGACACCAGACACACGAGACGTGGACATCAGTAATAGTTTTAAGAGAATGTTACCTGCAAAAGTTTTTTGTACTCAGAAATGAGAAACTTGACATATTGAGGTAATGGATATTGCTGAGACCTTGCGGAATAAGGAACCAAGTAGTAATTATTTACAAAATCATTACCACCAACAGTGATTAGAACAAGTGCTTGATTCACACGAGTTTTAGCTTGTGCTGCTCCAATAAGGGCACTTAATCTATTTTGATACTCTTCAAAATATTGATATTGTCTATACATTCTTATAATGTTAACAAATTGAACTCCAGTGTCATTGAGTATCCCAATTCCAGCAGAAGCAAAGTTAGCTCCAACAAGAAGCTTTTCTCCTCTTAATTCAGGACTTAAATATGGCAATGTTGCTTCTGCACCAAGTCTCTGACCTGAAACATTTATTCAATTATAGTTAGATACATGAGAAAATGAATGAAGGCTAATTATATATATAAGAAAAGAATGAATATGAACTTAACTGATAAGATCAGGAATGTTGTAACCATTGGAGAATCTACCAGTTGGTCTGTGAGTTGGATAATCGATTCCATATGGCGGAGCATCGGCACGAGCAGTTGTAGCCAAGTAATTGTTATTTCCATTATCAACAAGTGAATCTCCAAACACTAAGAAAGTTCTTGGAATTGCTTCAACAAATAATATTCCTCCAAAAACCAAAACAACAACAACAAAACTTATTGACAGAGAAGAATGTGCCATTTCAAAACACTACTATAGTTGCTGTTTAGATGGTTTTTGGATGTGGAAAATTACATATGGTTTATGTGTTTATATAATGATGAATTGTTTCATAGTTTCATTGTGATTCCTACTAACATAGGAGGCTCTTTAATAGAAGAAGGTTTATTTGTTAATGGTGGTAATGTTAGAAAGATTAAATGTGATTGGTTGGATTCAATAAATAAGCTTCAACTACAATGGTAGATCATTATGTTTTCCATGCTACTTATTATATGCAGCTTATAAGTCTTGCTCAAATAATTCGACCAAATCATAAATGAAAGGCATGCAAAAGCACTTTTTTCTTCTTTTCTGGTATTCTATTTTGACACTTGTTTTTGAAACTTGATGAAAAATTGATTACATTGTTAGGATAATATATGTGCATATAATCAATTACATAAAGAATGGTCCTCTAGCTGAGTATAAATTGTGTTAGGCAAATGTGAGAATGATAATGGTTTTGTAGGATACTGATAATAGTAATGAAGGGTGTCAAAAAAATGTGACACTCATAAATATAAAATATAATAGTTTTAATTTTTAATAAAAGATATATAAAAGGTGGTGATTTAGGGTCAAGTGTTTAATGTGACTTTATGGTCTAGATTTGTAGGTGCTATTAATGTCTTATTTCTATTGACCAATGCTCCATTTCTTTTTAGAGGTGAGAGGACCTATTTGTTTGGTAGAAGGTAAAGAGAATATATAGTCTTTATAATTTAATTACATTTTTTTTACATTACTCTTATTTTTAATTCAAAGTTAAATTACATCTCTTTGCTAAAGTGAGACCACTCTCTCCCTGCATATTTATACAAAGTTAAATACAGGAACTATCTGCGGATTTTTCTGTGAAAATGTATCTGCAATATACCTGCGGTTTTACCAGCTAATTTATATTGTGAAACATTATTCCCTTGTGAAACATTATTCCCTGCGAAAACTGAGGTAGCCGTTCGCATGTTTTAGATTTATAACAATATATCCTGCGACATTTCCTACGGTATTTTCCTGCGACTTTTCCTGGTAAATTAATTACCCAAGAAGGTTTTAAGTAGGAACAAAAAGTAGTAGGAAGAATCGTAGGTAACACCTTTTCTGCGGAAATTTTGTCAAAATCCGCATAAAAGCAGAGTTTTTCTAATAGTGTCACTTCACTATTTTTAAAACCGGAGTTAAAAGTTAAAAGGTGGTGGGTTTGATCCCCATCAAGTACATATTTTTGTATTTATTTACATTATTTTAAATCGTAGTTTCACATGCCTGTATCATTTTTTACACATAAAATATTTTATAGGCGTTATAATTGGAATATATCATATCATTTAAATCAATATTATAAATTTACATGGTTTTGATAATTAAGACATAATACACACATTTACATATTTGCACAGAACAAATTAAGAAAATTTACACATTAAAACAGAAAAAAACTATTGTTTTAGAGAATCATAACAAAATAAAAAGACTCTGGTCTAACGTGATCGAATGTCATTCGTATCTTCTTTTGAGTATGGTGTTTTGCTGTTAAACTTCTATAATTATAATAAAAATTAAATTATGATAAGTTAACAACAATATAAACTTAAGAAGATATGAATTAAGTTAATATCTTATGCTTCATCCATCCATTTGTAATACATGTGGAGACAATATAGAGCATATATCTCATAATTAACATAGTATCTACATGAATGGTTGTCGGGTTGTTTTCGCGAATACAAGTAATTTTCATATATTTATATCACACTAATACACACAAATAATATAATGTAAAAAAGAATAAGTAATATACTTACTTTTGGGGAAACATTAAATGATTTTTTACCAAGTACATTATGTTTGAGTGTACTATACTCTTTCATCACTTTACACATGTTGGTTAAAATTAAATATAAATAAAAACTATTTAACTCTAAAAGTTAAATATAATACCACTTACCCATTCAAAGCGTGAACTGCTTCTTCAGGCAGTTTAGAGTGCAACGAGCAAAACACAACTATAATATTTTTCTTGGGACATATAACAATTAGTTGTCAATGTTTACTGCATAAACATTCAGAATAATTAATATGTATACATTGATTTATAAATGAAAACACAAATTAATATATACTTACTTCCGATAAAACGGGGCCAAATAACAATCTTTGAAGTTCCCTTTCAACTTATCTTTTAAGTAAATAAGGATATTGTTTTCTGTCGAACCGCAAGTAAAACCAATGTGCGTCAGATCTAAGGTGCAATACTTATTTTAAAGTTTTCTTTCAACACATAACTCATGGATAAACCTGCAAGAGCAAATCTTTATGTTTAAGTAGAAGAACATATGAATATAAATAGAGATCGACATAAAAACTATACTTACGAGGACCGAATTTGTAATATGGAATTGTCTAGGTACGCATTTTCTAAAAAAAATCATGGACAGAATTCCTAGAAAGTGCGAATAACTGATCTGGATCATGACTTAATGTAATACTTAAGCATGGGTCTAGAATACTGTTAATGATCATTCCTATTCTCTCAATGTTATCTACTTTTGACGGTGTGGGTTCAATACTTTCTTGGTTGGCAAAAAAACTTTCTTTAGCATTTTTACCACCCATAACTTTTTAAACTTCATCCTCTCAAATTTCCACTAATTTGAATTTGGGTAGCTTAACAGACCCAACGAAATTAATTTATGCATCATAAAAACAACATAAATACAATCCAAAATTAAAATACGCAAACAATAATAACAATAACATACAACTTATACCTGAAGCACATCACGAGTACACTTCTCAGACACATTCTCCTCAATCACCCTCTCTCGCTTCTCTTCCTGCTTTTGGACACTCTTCTACACTGTCTGCAACAACCTCTTTCTCTCCTCCTCCAACTTCCTATTATGCTCTTCCCTCCACCTCTTCTCCTCCTCCTCAAACTTCTTCTTATCCTCCTCCAACTTCCTATCGTGCTCCTCCCTCCACCTCTTCTTCTCCTCCTCAAACTTTATCCCATCCTCCTCCAACTTCCTATTCTTCTTCTCCCTTTCCTCCTCCGACTTAACAATAATAATCTCTTTAATCTATCTCTTACAGGTTTTCTCACTAGATAATTTAGATGGTTCAAAAAATTCCTTAAAGCCAACGCCTCTTCCAAGACCACGGACACGCCCATGATGCTCCTCGGTTCCAATCGCTTCTACCAAAATGTCATGACGATCTTGTGAAGTGAAGAGGCTAGCTTCAGTTGAAGGAAAATTGCGATCTAAACGCAGCGGAAAACAAAAATTTCCTTTAGTGATCCTTACGAATGAGCATGGTCAGTGATAGAATCGTTACCTCTTTGTGGCGATTCAGATCTTTGATGCAGCGATCACAAGCGTTGATGAAGTGCAACGCCTCTACTCAGTCCACACGAACAGCTTCCGGTCACAGTGCTAGCTGCTTACGAACGGAATTATTTGAGTGAGAAAAGAGAATCAAAACGAAATTGCATCAAGTGAAAGCTTCATCACAAGGGTTCCTTTTATAGACTCTCTTGTGGGCTGCGGGCTAAAAAAACCAATTCACATGATCCATAATAATATTATATATTATTATAATAACTATTATTATAATAAATATATTTATTTTATTATTATTTTATAACCATTATAAAATAACAATAATTATTATTATATTATCCGAATTTCTATTTTTCACTTAAGTGCACCGTACCTTACGGTGTTCCTTTGATTTCTCTATCTCTCATCAAACTGTCCTTATGTGTGTGACCCTGTAGGATTTCGTAACGTTGGTAATTATATTAAATTATATATTTAACATAATAAACAGTAAGCGGTATCTAGCAACACATCACTGCTACCCAAGTCACGAAAATGTCATGTGATCTGACAAAACCTTTTTCGTGATAATATATGTTTGTACAATTACCCTTTTGCCCCTATGTCTATATTGAACACAAGGCATACACTGTGTCATCCTTGTCCAGTTCAATATTGGGCCCTTAGACATTTCTCCTGTTATGCAGGATTGGCAAATTCCATCTAGGACACTCATGTCCCTCAGCATGCTTCGTGGAGTGCCCATCAACTGTCTTTATGATCATCCAGTTACGGATAATGTTTGATTAGCAATAAAGCACCCCCGACTCTACATCTAGGGTCCATAGTGGTTTCAGGTCGAAGGGTGGTAATACACCATTATCACCATGAGAATAACTTATGACACTTTGCATAACATACTATGTAGTATTCTCATAGCGGGTCAATCCGGTATAAATATTACTCCTAATATTTATACCTATGTCAAGACTTGATAACTCTTTATCCATGATCCATGAGATGTGATCATCAGTCTATCTTCATAATAGTCTCAATGCTTTTAATGTTATCCCCACTTTGCAATAAAGCTTGACTACGGATATTTTAAGAATAATGTCTTTTATGTTTAATGGGATCTTATGATTAAGTCACACTTAACATTTCATTAAACAAACTAACTATTCTAGGGACTTTATTATTCTGAAAGACAAACATAATAAAGAAATGCCTTTTATTATTAAACGAATAATCCGATACAAGTACCAAAAAGTATTGGCCTCTAGGGCTTACACCAACAATCTCCCACTAGCACTAGAGCCAATTAGGCATACCCTTAATACCCATAGATCTAGTATGACCATCATGCTTCTGTTGCGCAAGAGGCTTTGTTAATGGGTCAGCGATATTGTCAAGTGTAGGTACTCTGCATATCTTCACATCTCCCCGATCGATTATCTCTCGAATGAGGTGATAACGCCTAAGTATGTGTTTGGATCGTTGGTGAGATCTAGGCTCCTTAGCTTGTGCGATAGCACCATTGTTATCACAATATAAACCAATGGGATCCACAATGCTAGGGACTATGCCAAGTTCACTAATGAACTTCTTGATCCAAACAGCTTCCTTTGCTGCATTTGAGGCATCAATATACTCGGCCTCAGTTATAGAATCAGCAACTGTTTCTTGCTTTGAACTTTTCCAGCTCACAGCGCCACCATTGAGACAGAACACATAACCAGATTGTGATCTAAAATCATCCTTATCTGTCTGGAAGCTAGCATCAGTGTAACCAATTACATCAAGCTCTTCCTGACCTCCATATATCAAGAATGAATCCTTAGTCCTTCTCAAGTACTTAAGGATATTCTTGACAGCTACCCAGTGAGCATCACCGGGATCAGATTGGTACCTACTCGTTGCACTTAATGCATACGAGACATCTGGTCGAGTACATAACATGGCATACATGATAGATCCTATTGCAGATGCATATGGAATCTTATTCATGCGATCCCTTTCTTCCTTAGTTGAAGGGGATTGTGTTTTTGATAAACACAGACCATGTTGCATAGGTATGAATCCTTTCTTGGAATCATGCATATTAAAGCGTCTCAACACTTTATCTATGTATGTACTCTGACTTAGGCCAAGCAGTTTTTGTGATCTATCTCTATAGATCCTAATTCCTAATATATAGGCTGCTTCACCTAGGTCTTTCATAGAAAAACAATTCCCTAACCAAGTCTTCACTTGTTGCAAGGTAGGGACATCGTTTCCAATGAGTAATATGTCATCTACATATAATACCAGAAACACGATCATGCTCCCACTAACCTTCTTGTAGACACAAGGTTCATCTTCATTTTTGATGAATCCATATTGTCTTACGGTTTCATCAAAACGAAGATTCCAGCTTCTGGAAGCTTGCTTCAATCCATAGATTGATCGCTGTAACTTGCATATCTTTTGGGCATCTTGTGGTATGTCAAATCCTTCAGGTTGTGTCATGTACACATCCTCAAGAAGATTCCCATTAAGGAAAGCAGTTTTGACATCCATCTGCCATATTTCATAATCATGATATGCAGCGATGGCAAGTAAAATCCGAACAGATTTAAGCATTGCAACTGGTGAAAAGGTTTCATCATAGTCAACCCCATGAATTTGTTTATAGCCTTTTGCAACCAGTCTTGCTTTATAGGTATGTACCTTACCATCCATGTCAGTCTTCTTCTTGAAGACCCACTTGCATCCTATAGGGTTAACTCCTATAGGAGGTTCTACCAAGGTCCAAACCTGGTTTGTGTACATGGAATCCATTTCAGATTTCATGGCTTCTAGCCACTTCTCAGACTCAGGACCAGTTATGGCCTCTTTGTAGGTCACAGGCTCATCTTGATCCATGAGTAATACATCACCCTGATCACTTATGAGATATCCATATCTCTCAGGTTGGTGACGTATCCTGCTTGACCTACGCTGGTCTTGTTCTTCTTGAGCAGGTTGCTCTTCCACAACTACTTGTGTTTCCCGCTCTAGTTCCTCCATAGGTGTTTCAATGTTTTGTGATTCTTGAATTTCTTCAAGCTCTATTTTCCTCCCACTGTTTCCTTTGGAAATAAAATCCCTTTCCAGAAAGACTCCAGTTCGAGCGACAAACACTTTGCCCTCAGAAGGATTGTAGAAGTAATATCCTCTTGTTTCTTTAGGATACCCCACAAATAAGCATTTGTCAGATTTGGGCTCAAGCTTGGTTGAAATTTGTCGTTTGACGTAAACCTCGCAACCCCAAATCTTCATGTAAGACATATGTGGTTTCTTACCACTCCATATCTCATATGGTGTCTTATCAACCTTTTTGGATGGAACACGGTTAAGTGTGTAAGCTGCTGTTAATAATGCATGTCCCCAAAAGGAGTTTGGAAGATCGACGTGACTCATCATGGATCGGACCATGTCTAACAAGGTTCGATTTCTTCTCTCAGATACACCATTCCATTGTGGTGTTCCAGGAGGAGTAAGTTGGGATAGAATCCCATACTCTTTTAGATGGTCATCAAATTCTAGGCTTAAATATTCACCGCCTCGATCTGATCGAAGAACTTTAATATTCTTACCTAGTTGGTTTTGTACTTCATTCTTGAATTCCTTGAACTTTTCAAAGGACTCAGATTTGTGTTTCATTAAATACACATATCCGTATCTACTGAAGTCATCAGTAAAAGTGATGAAGTACTGAAAACCTCCTCTGGCTGGTATGTTCAGTGGTCCACATACATCAGTATGTATGAGTGCCAAAAGATCATTAGCCCTTTCACCTTTTCCTGTGAATGGGGACTTTGTCATCTTTCCAATTAAACAAGATCTACATGTCTCATATGATTCATAATCAAAAGAGTCCAAGAGTCCATCTTTATGGAGTTTGGAAATGCGTTTCTCATTTATGTGGCCTAATCGACAGTGCCAAAGGTAAGTTGGATTCAACTCATTAGGTTTCAACCTTTTAGTATTAATGTTATAAATTGGCATTTCAAGATCAAGGACATATAGTCCATTATTCATTTTTGCAGTAGCATAGAATATATCATTCAAATAAATGGAGCAACAATTGTTCCTTATTATGAATGAAAAACCAAACTTGTCCAAACAAGAAACGGAAATAATATTCCTGCTAATTGCAGGTACATAATAACAGTTCTCTAACTGAATTATTAAACCACTAGGTAAAGTTAAAACATAAGTTCCTACAGCTAAAGCAGCAACCTTTGCTCCATTGCCAACTCGTAGGTCAACTTCACCTTTTGCCAAATTTCTACTCCTTTTTAGTCCCTGCACATTAGTACAAATGTGAGAACCGCATCCAGTATCTAATACCCATGATGCAGAAGTAGATAAATTAATTTCAATAACAAAAATACCTGAATTTGAAGTCTCTACTCCATTATTCTTATCTTCCAGGTACTTTGGGCAATTTCTCTTCCAATGTCCGGTCTTACCGCAATGGAAGCAAGTGCCCTCCTTTGCTATTCCTCCACTAGGCTTCAAAACAGGAGGAGTGGGTTTGGGTTTGCCAACTTCCTTGCCTTTCCCTCTACCACCCTGTTTGATGGGCCTCTTGTTCTGTTTCTTTCCATTACTGACCATCAGAATGGATTTCCCTTTTGTCTTCATATTCTGCTCAGCAGTTCTCAACATGCCTAGCAGTTCTGGAAGACTTTTGTCCAAGTCATTCATATTGAAATTCAGGACAAACTGACTGAAGCTCTCTGGCAACGATTGCAAGATCAGATCAATCGCAAGTTCCTTTCCAAGGGGAAACCCTAATCTGTCAAGGTTCTCCACATACCCAATCATCTTGAGTACATGGGGACTTACAGGGGCTCCCTCAGTTAACTTGCTGTTAAAAAGGGACTTTGAAACCTGAAACCTCTCATTTCTTGCTTGCTCTTGATAAAGCGTTTTCAGATGTCCGATCATATCGAACGCAGACATGTTCTCGTGTTGCTTTTGCAACTCAGAGTTCATGGTAGCAAGCATGAGGCAAGCGGTTTCATTGGCATCATCGAAATGCTTCTTATAAGCATCTCTTTCTGCCTTTGGTGCAGAACTAGGAGGTTCCTCCTCAGGAACTGGTGTCTCCAAGACATACAACTTCTTATCGTGCTTGAGGACAATCCTCAGATTACGGTGCCAATCCAGGAAATTTGTCCCAGACAATTTTTCCTTATCTAGGATGGATCGCAAAATATTGTTCGATGTGTTTGTTGTCATGGTAATCTACAAGAGAAATATGAAAATATAAGTATCATTAAAACAACATATTTAATTAGGCCTTTAATCAAATATGCTCCCACTATTTTATTCAAAACAAATGACCCTCATCATTTGATTCGGAAAATCCCGTTGGAAGACTTTCTAGTGGGTCGAGATCCATGTTTCACTTTGTTTTAAGTCAGCGTTAGGCTGATTACACAAAACTAAGTTATTTAGGTAGGAACTCCTTCCAATTGTATCTCATACAACTCTCGAATATTTTCAATTGGGTGAATAACTCCTTATTCTGATCCATCACATGAATCATTCCCAATTCTTGCTTCTAAACATATATAATCTTATTATAATTTGTTTAGTTAAGTTTGACCCATTGTTTTAGCAATTGGATATTACAATTATCCCATCACACCTTA
Organism: Lathyrus sativus; assembly: GCA_963859935.3. Lineage (NCBI taxonomy): Eukaryota > Viridiplantae > Streptophyta > Magnoliopsida > Fabales > Fabaceae > Lathyrus > Lathyrus sativus. Next base: position 226,634 of record CAWUDS030003277.1, read on the forward strand.
CTAATATAGAACATGCACCTCGCGTAGGCGAAACCTACAATGCTCGATACTAGTCTTGATGAGTGCTAAAAATTGGAAAGCATAAACTTAATATTTAATTTTGAGGGAATTTGTTATTAGTTTGATCTCACCGGCTTAACATGCAAAACGTCTCTCACATGCATCAATTACATGCATCAACATACATATAAAAAAAAGATACAATTATGGCCCCTAACGCAATTGTTCTCTCAAGCCAATGAGAGAACCTAAGCTAACCTAATAACGATCTAAGCTTCTCCAAGCATGATCTCCAAGGTTATCCTCCTTTAATATTGAATACTTCCTTCTTTTTTTTTTCATAACATAATATTACATTACATATAAGAAAACTCGTTTTACATACGAGGGAGTGAGATGAGAAAAGAAGTTACATAAAGAGATTGAGAGAGAGGCACGACACGCAGGCCGTATTCAAAAATCCCAAAACAATAATAAAGAAAAAACTAAGGCCATAACTGATCACCACAAATAAATAATAATAAACACACTTTTATTATTAGTGTAAAATTCCGATAATTAAATAAACTAAATTAAATTTCGGCTGATTGATCACACTTCATTGTATTTCACGTCGTTTCCTGCACAACTTTTGTGCATTTACAACCCCAACCGGAAAAGTCTGCGGCAATACAACACTTGTACTGCCATTAATCCTAATGCAACAATTTCATGCCGTCAAACACAACTCGATTGATAACTCAATATGATAGATCAACATGTCATTGCTTCACCATACTAACGTCGGATTCCGAAGCGAATGAAAATGATGATCTTTCAAAAGAATTACAATCCTTATGTGATTGAATGGATGAAATCAAAACAGTATATCCCATATACCATCTTTGCATCAGAATTTCTTATATCTTATATAAAAGTGATCGATCTAATTGTGTAACCTATGGATGATCAATGTATCGCACAACTTCACCATACTAATGTCGGTTTCTGAAGCATAATCAACATCAATCATCCAAATCGTACACAACAGATGCCAAATTTAATTAATCGTTTATTGTTAAATTCATTCTGTGTTTTAATCGAATCAAATACAGAAAAGACGGAAATTTAACAGCTATCAGATCCATGGTTTCGTAAGTGGCTCTGATACCACTGAAGGAAAATTGCGATCTAAACGCAGCGGAAAACAAAAATTTCCTTTAGTGATCCTTACGAATGAGCATGGTCAGTGATAGAATCGTTACCTCTTTGTGGCGATTCAGATCTTTGATGCAGCGATCACAAGCGTTGATGAAGTGCAACGCCTCTACTCAGTCCACACGAACAGCTTCCGGTCACAGTGCTAGCTGCTTACGAACGGAATTATTTGAGTGAGAAAAGAGAATCAAAAACGAAATTGCATCAAGTGAAAGCTTCATCACAAGGGTTCCTTTTATAGACTCTCTTGTGGGCTGCGGGCTAAAAAAACCAATTCACATGATCCATAATAATATTATATATTATTATAATAACTATTATTATAATAAATATATTTATTTTATTATTATTTTATAACCATTATAAAATAACAATAATTATTATTATATTATCCGAATTTCTATTTTTCACTTAAGTGCACCGTACCTTACGGTGTTCCTTTGATTTCTCTATCTCTCATCAAACTGTCCTTATGTGTGTGACCCTGTAGGATTTCGTAACGTTGGTAATTATATTAAATTATATATTTAACATAATAAACAGTAAGCGGTATCTAGCAACACATCACTGCTACCCAAGTCACGAAAATGTCATGTGATCTGACAAAACCTTTTTCGTGATAATATATGTTTGTACAATTACCCTTTTGCCCCTATGTCTATATTGAACACAAGGCATACACTGTGTCATCCTTGTCCAGTTCAATATTGGGCCCTTAGACATTTCTCCTGTTATGCAGGATTGGCAAATTCCATCTAGGACACTCATGTCCCTCAGCATGCTTCGTGGAGTGCCCATCAACTGTCTTTATGATCATCCAGTTACGGATAATGTTTGATTAGCAATAAAGCACCCGACTCTACATCTAGGGTCCATAGTGGTTTCAGGTCGAAGGGTGGTAATACACCATTATCACCATGAGAATAACTTATGACACTTTGCATAACATACTATGTAGTATTCTCATAGCGGGTCAATCCGGTATAAATATTACTCCTAATATTTATACCTATGTCAAGACTTGATAACTCTTTATCCATGATCCATGAGATGTGATCATCAGTCTATCTTCATAATAGTCTCAATGCTTTTAATGTTATCCCACTTTGCAATAAAGCTTGACTACGGATATTTTAAGAATAATGTCTTTATGTTTAATAGGATCTTATGATTAAGTCACACTTAACATTTCATTAAACAAACTAACTATTCTAGGGACTTTATTATTCTGAAAGACAAACATAATAAAGAAATGCCTTTTATTATTAAACGAATAATCCGATACAAGTACCAAAAAGTATTGGCCTCTAGGGCTTACACCAACATCAGTTTGTTCAACAAGATCATCCTATAACACATATGAAATTTCATATTTAACAAATTGATTTAACTAAAATAAATATTGTTGAAAAAAGTATCTACTTACAATCCTTTGAGCCACTTCTTGTGTAGCATCTGATGTGAACTCATTGTCTTTTCTTTGACATGCCTTCTATTTTTCGGGTGTGATGGTGGAGATGGATTGTAGTCAAGACTTATAGAACCTCTAAACTCTTTCGCCATTTGTTTTCTTTTTTCTTCGATCATCTTCTTTTCAAATTTTTCGATATCCTCCATGAGACAATCTATGTGGATAGATATTTCTACCTCGATTTTCCTTTCCTTTTTGCCTCTTTGCCAAGGAGGCGGGAATGGTACGAGACTCTACAGATTTCTCCCAAACATCTTGATCAATAAACTAATACACATCGTATGGAGCCTTTTCTTTATCTTCTCCATGTTTAATATAATCATGGGTGAGTTGTGTCTTAAAGCCCCACCAACGCTCACCATATTATGTAAGCATCTTCTTTTTCACATTATTATCATCTTCTTTTTCACATTATTATCATCTGGACTAACAATGAACACTTCCTATGTTTACACAATAGAGATGTTATTAGTATTAACTAAAAAATAAATGATCATATATACTTGCAAACAAATCATAAAATACCTGAACATCTTCCCATATGGCGTCTTTCAATTCCTCTTCAACATTGTGCCAACTATCTATCAAAAATGCTCACATTACTTCAACTCTATAACACAATGTAATCCCATAAAATTGTCAGTGTGTTCACCATAAGCCTTGTCGGTTGCAACATCAACTGTAACTGGGTAGCAAACACCAGTTTAATGAGCTTTTATCACCTTGGTATACATCATGTCACCTCTAGTTTTTCTTCTATGATTTGTATTAATAGATGTGCATCAAATTTTGTATGAGAGGTGCTTGTCGAATCGGTCATGACTATCAAGAGACAAATACGTAGAAACGAAATGATCAAGAGACAAACATTGAAAATAGAATGATATAAACTTATTTTGGTGATATACGAATTGTTTCAGTGATATATAAATCTTTTTAGTGAAGAACAAACCTGTTGAAAAATGATATCTATTGACGAAATGAATTTCTAAATAAACCTTAAAATGATCAAGAGAAACTATACTAACTAAATAAACTTGTGGGGGGGGGGGGCATGCGCGCGCATGCATGTATGTGCATGTGTGTGTGTGTGTGTGTGTGTGTGTGTGTGTATGTGTGTATGTGTGTGTGTGTGTGTGTGTGTGTGTGTGTGTGTGTGTGTGTGTGTGTGTGTGTGAGAGAGAGAGAGAGAGAGAGAGATGTAAGAGCACAGATTGTGTCTTAGTAATATCTCTATGTTTTGATGATAACATTAATGATAATTTGTATACAAGAATTATACTCTCTAAATTTGTTCTAAACTGTTTTCTACAGGCACAAAAGATTTTAATCTTAAAGAGCAAATTTGATGTGAACAATAAATTCTGAATGGCTCAAGAGCATCTGAAGATTAGAAGAATCTGAAGTATAAAAGCTTAGTCATCAAGATTCTGAAGTTACAACACGCTGCATATATTATCAAGAATCTGAATGAAAGAAGACTCTGAGTGAAGAGACTCTGAATGAAAGAAGACTCTGAGTGAAGAGACTCTGAATGAGAGAAGACTCTGATCTGAGTGAAGACTCTGATCTAAGAGCATGTTACGCTTCAAGCACACAGCTGCACCAGACTCTGATTCATCAACATCTGAAGAACATCTTAGGCTCTGAAGTTTCCAGAAGATTCTGAAGACTGAAGACTCTGATATTGATTGTTGATCTGAACTATCTGAAGAATTATTTGAAGAAGATTATTTTAATATATCCGTTGGAATATGCCAGCAAATCTTTCCTTAATTGGGATAGACATAATTCTCTGCAAGAAGATTATTCCTCTGATACATTCCAGATATGGTAAAATCACAGCTCAGCAGACAATTGCTACACCCACATTTTGTGCGCCGTCTCTCTGCTGCAATAGTACAAAGGACAGTACTATTTGATATTGGAAATATCTTCTCCAACGGTAAAATATTCTCTCCAATATTCAAGTGGCTATATAAAGGAAATCATAGCTCATTCTTCAAGTGACGAATTTGAAAAACTTACTCTCAAGCGAAGAAACTCTCAAGCTCTCATATTCTTCATAGTTCATACATTGTTCTAAACTTAGAGAAATAACACAGTTGTGTTTATAGCTTTCATAGAAGCATTTTATTACTCTTACATTGTATTACATTAATTTGTAAAGGAAGTTTTCCTTAAGAGGATCTAGGTTAGATCAGTAGCTCTTGAGAAGACTAAGAACAGTTGTTCTTAGGTGTTGCTATTTGTAATCAGTTGATTTGAATAGTGGATTAAGTCCTTGTTGAGAAAGGCAAATCACTCTTGAAAAGGGTGGACTGGAGTAGTTGAGTTCAACGAACCAGGATAAAAATACTTGAGTTTTTATCTTTGATTATTTTCTGTCATACTTATTCAACCCCCCCTTCTAAGTATTTTCTCACCTTCAGTTGGCATCAGAGCTCCGGTTCTGAGTGTGCATTCACTTAACCGTGACAGATAAAGATCCAGTGAGAAGAATACTCTGTTATTTATTTGGTTGCTAATATGGGTGATATTCCTACATCAAGCAACAAATATGAAGGAGACAGAATCAGCACCAAACCTCCAATGTTTGATGGAGAAAAATTTGATTATTGGAAAGATAGACTTGAAAGTTTTTTCTTGGGGTATGATGCTGATCTCTGGGATTTAGTCATTGATGGATATGAACATCCTACTAAGGATGGCAAAAAGATTGATAGAAAATCAATGACTGAGGAGCAGAAGAAAGAATTCAAGAATCATCACAAAGCCAGAACCATACTTCTTAATGCAATCTCTCATACAGAGTATGAGAAGATTACCAACAGAGACACTGCTCATGATATGTTTGAGTCTCTCAAAATGACTCATGAGGGAAACTCTCAGGTGAAAGAAACAAAGGCTCTGGCGCTGATACAGAAGTATGAAGCGTTCAAGATGGAAGAATCTGAGAACATTGAGACTATGTTTTCCAGATTTCAGATTCTAACAGCTGGGTTGAAAGTTCTGGACAAGGGCTACTCAACATTTGATCATGTCAAGAAGATCATCAGAAGTCTTCCTACCAGATGGAGACCTATGGTGACTGCATTGAAGCTGGCCAAGGATCTGAACAAAATCTCATTAGAAGAACTCATCAGTTCTTTGAGAAGTCATGAGATTGAGCTGGAGGAAGATGAACCCCAGAAGAAAGATAAAGGTAAATCCTTAGCTTTTAAATCTAACAAATCTGTTAAAGCTTTGCAGGTAAATGAAGAAAGCTCTGAGGAATCTTCTTTTGAAGAAGAAGATGAACTATCCATGCTGTCCAGAAGGATCAACAAACTCTGGAAGCACAAAGGGAAGAAGTTCAACAACTTCAGAAGATCTGATCAAAAGAGAGAATCTTCTGGACACAGAAGATCTGGCAAGAAAGAGGTCACTTGCTTTGAATGTAAAGAACCTGGACACTACAAGAGTGAATGTCCCAAACTTCAAAAGGAAAAACCCAAAAGGAAGTTTGATAAAAAGAAAAAGGTTCTGATGGCTACATGGGATGACTCAGATGAATCTGAATCATCTTCTGAATCTGAGGAAGAATGTGCAAATGTTGCACTGATGGCCAACACAAATGATCAAGATGAAGGGACGTCATCATCTGAATCTGAGTCAGAATCAGACTCTGACTCTGAAGAGGTATTTTCTGAACTCTCCAGAGCTGAACTTGTTGAAAGTTTATCTGACATGTTGGAAAGCTACAGCAAGATTAAACTCAAATACAAGAAGCTGAAAAGCAATCTTGAATCTGAGATTGATCTTCTGAGAACAGAACTTGTTGAGCAGAAAGAAATAAATTTAAAACTCAAAAATGATTTAGAAACAACTCAACAAGAATCTGATACTGAAACAGAGTCAAGTGAAAATATTTTAGAAAAATATGACTCCAGTTTTAAAAGATTCCTCACTAAAAGCATAGACAGAAGCAAAATGGCTTCTATGATCTATGGTGTTAGTGGGAACAACAGAAGAGGCATTGGATGTGAATCTTCCTCTGGAAGCAATCCAAAATCTGTTGATAAACTCTTCATCAAGAAGACTCCTCTGTATTCTCATTTTAAGTTTGGTCATCTGAATGATATTAAACATACAAGCTCTGAAAAGAGTACTTATGTGTTTAAGCCAAGGGCTAGCCAGAATAAACACTATGTTGAAAAACAGAAGTTTAGGCAAAACCACAGAACATCTAACCCCAAAGGACCCAAGAAGATCTGGGTACCTAAAAGTAAGATAATACCTGTTGCAGATGTTCTTAGCAGCAAAATCCAGACACCAATCATGGTACCTGGACTCTGGATGCTCACGACATATGACGGGCGAAAGGTCTATGTTCCAAAGCCTGGAACTTAGATCTGGAGGGGACGTGAAATTTGGAGGGAACCAGAAGGGCAAGATCATTGGCTCTGGTACAATAGGTAATGGTAACCTACCCTCTATTTCTAATGTTCTGTTAGTTGAAGGATTGAAACATAATCTATTGTCCATAAGTCAATTAAGTGACAATGGTTATGATATCATCTTTAATCAAAAATGTTGCAAAGCTGTATGTCAAAAGAATGGTTCAATCTTATTCAGTGGAAAGAGGAAAAACAACATTTACAAAATTAACCTTTCAGAACTTAAAGTTCAAAATGTAAAATGCCTTTTATCTGTGAATGATGAGCAATGGGTCTGGCATAGAAGATTGGGACATATTAATATGAGACGTATATCTCAGATTAATAAACTCAATCTGGTCAGAGGACTCCCTAATCTGAAGTTCAATTCAGATGCTCTGTGTGGCGCATGTCAAAAGGGTAAATTTTCAAAATCTCATTTTAAACCAAAAAATGTTGTTTCCACTTCTAGACCATTGGAATTACTTCATATTGATCTGTTTGGACCAGTGAAAACTGCATCCATCAGAGGCAAGAAGTATGGGTTAGTCATTGTAGATGACTACAGCAGATGGACATGGGTAAAGTTTCTAAAACACAAGGATGAGTCTCATTCTGTGTTCATTGACTTCTGCAATCAAGTCCAGACTGAAAAAGAATGCAAAATTATTAAAGTCAGAAGTGATCATGGTGGTGAATTTGAAAACAAATATTTTGAAAAATATTTTTCTGAAAAAGGAATTGCACATGATTTCTCCTGTCCTAGAACTCCACAACAAAATGGAGTTGTAGAGAGGAAAAATAGAACATTGCAAGAAATGGCCAGAACCATGATCAACGAGACAAATCTGGCAAAATACTTTTGGGCAGAAGCAATAAATACAGCATGTTATATTCAGAACAGAGTGTCTGTAAGACCTCTTCTGGAAAAGACTCCCTATGAATTGTGGAGAAACAGAAAGCCCAACATTGCTTATTTTCATCCATTTGGATGTATTTGTTATATGCTTAACACTAAAGATCATCTGAACAAGTTTGATTCCAAAGCACAGAAGTGTTTCATGCTTGGTTATTCTGAACGCTCTAAAGGCTACAGAGTATTCAATACTGAAACACAGATTGTGGAAGAATCTATTCATGTTAGATTTGATGATAAGCTTGGCTCTGAAAAGCCAAAGCAAGTTGAAAGTTCTGCAGATAGAGAAGTTATTCTCATAGACTCTGAAGGCTCAGAGGCAGACAAGACTGAAGACAAAGACTCTGAAGCAAACCCAGATGCTACACCTCTAACTTCCCAACTTGACAATCTGCATATTTCTGAAAGACCAACAGTCAGAGGATCTTCTTCCAGAATGAAAGCTTCTCATCCAGAGGATGTGATAATTGGAAAGAAAGATGATCCAATAAGGACAAGAGCATTTCTCAGAACTTCTGAATCTTCCTTCTGTGGCTTAGTGTCAATTATAGAACCAACATCTGTTGATGAGGCTCTGGAAGATAATGAATGGATTTTAGCTATGCAAGAGGAGCTGAATCAATTCACAAGGAATGAAGTCTGGGATCTGGTTCCAAGACCTAAAGGTTTCAATGTCATTGGAACAAAATGGGTTTTCAGAAATAAACTTAATGAGAAAGGAGAAGTTGAAAGGAACAAAGCAAGACTGGTTGCTCAAGGCTACAGTCAACAAGAAGGCATAGACTACACAGAAACATATGCTCCTGTTGCAAGGAAGAATTTGAGATGAGCATGATGGGAGAACTGAGATTCTTTCTGGGAATCCAAGTAAATCAGACTCCAGAGTGCACCTACATACATCAGACCAAGTATGTTAAAGAGCTTCTGAAGAAGTTTAACATGCTGGATAGCAAAATGGCAAAGACTCCAATGCATCCTACAAGCACTCTAGGTAAGGAAGAGGTAAGTAAGAAGGTAGATCAGAAACTCTACAGAGGTATGATAGGATCTCTTCTTTATTTGACTGCTTCTAGACCAGACATTCTGTTTAGTGTTTGTTTATGTGCTAGATTCCAATCAGATCCTAGAGAATCACACTTAACTGCTGTTAAGAGGATTCTAAGGTATCTGAAAGGTACTGCTAATGTTGGTTTGTGTTACAGAAGATCTGACGAATATTCACTAGTTGGATTCTGTGATGCTGACTATGCTGGAGATAGAGTTGAGCGCAAAAGTACTTCTGGAAGCTGTCAGTTTCTTGGAAGTCATCTGATCTCGTGGTACAGCAAGAAGCAACCAACAATTGCACTATCAACCACAGAGGCAGAATACATTGCTGCTGCTGGATGTTCCACTCAGATGCTCTGGATGAAGAGTCAACTAGAAGATTATCAAATCTATGAGAGTAATCTTTCTATCTTCTGTGATAATACTTCTGCTATATGTTTATCCAAAAATCCAATTTTACACTCTAAGGCCAAACATATAGAGATTAAACATCATTTCATCAGAGACTATGTTCAGAAGGGTGTAATAAATTTAGCCTTTGTTGATACAGATCATCAATGGGCAGATATTTTCACAAAACCCCTTGCTGAAGATAGGTTTAAGTTTATTCTGAAAAATATGTGTATGGATTTTTGTCCAGAGTAATATTTCTCAGAGTCAACTTCTCAGATGCTAAGTGTTTAACACTCTGAAGTATTTCATCTGTTTTGCTTGTTTAATTTATCTGTGAATTATTTTGTGTGAAACTCTATACTGACCATCTCAGAGGATCTGAAAGTTGAAAACGTTTCATTTCTTAAGAGTTATAGAATCACATGCAAGCAAACACGTGTCACTCAGAATCTGAAAAGATGGAGTACACCTACTGATTATGACGTTTAAGGTATTGCTTTGAAAATCTCAATCTGTCTTGATTTTCCCCCAAATGTCATATCATAATTAAAAATGATTACTTTTCATTTAATGCAAACGTGCGTATGTGTCCTATGTGTGTCTGTTGTGTTTCCCATGCTTGCTTTATTTGTCTATATAAACCACTCTCATAACACATTCACACTTTTCACATTCTCAAACACATATGCGCTTTTGTTTGTTGTTCTCTCTCTTTGCAAACCCTAAAAGAACTCAGAAACCTTCATCTTCTTCATCATCGTCAACAATGGCATCTACTTCAAAAGCTGTTACTACCAAAAATGCTACCACTGTCATAGAACCAGTACGCACTCTCCTAACTGCTGTTGATTCACTAGAAGTACTGTGTGAAAGTTTCGTGGATTTAGAAGATCTTGCTGAAAATGGGTTTGATCTGATTTCTTCAATCAAAGCACAAGGCTGGGACGGTTACTTTGACAGGCTTATGGGTCCTGTGTATCCAAAGTTAGTGAAGGAGTTCTGGATTCATGCATTTGCTACTCCAAAGTTCATTCACTCCTCTGTGCTGGGAAAAAAGATAGTTATCACTGAAAACCTGATAAGGAAACTCATAGGTTTTAAGGCAACTGATGGAGTAACCTCTCTGTCTTCTGCGCGTGAAGATCTGAAAGATGTATGTCAAGAAATCTGTACTACTGGTGAACCTTGTAAGAAGGTTAAGTTCTTGAAACCCACTTACAAGATATGGGCTAAGATTTTCATGAACACCATCTTTCACAGACCCTCTTCAAACTCTTCTGATTATGTTAATGCTGAACAACTTTACTTCATGTATTGTTTACACCAAAACATTCAGATTGATCTTCCATATTTATTGTTTAATCATCTGGTGTCTCACGTCAAGGAAACAAGGGAAACAGCCAGAGATAAATCTGGAAAAGTCAGAACATGGATCCCTATGGGAAGGCTGATTTCAGATATTCTGATAGAAAACCAACTTGTGGCGCATCTGCAAGAGGCTGGGTTGACAGAAGATCTGACTTATATCATTGGCTCTGAAATAAACGGTTTAACTCTGAGAAGGATGAAACTGGTTGATGATTTATCTGAGAAACCAAGGAAAACTAACTCTGAAGAAGTTAGGGGAAGAAGGATTCCTGTTGAGGATTTTCCTTTATTCACCTCAGATGAACCTAGAGAACTTATTGCTGAGTATGTTGCTCGCTGCATAAGAGATGGTGTTGAGATTCCTGCCAATCTTGTGCAGAAGGAAGGCCAAGTTCTTCCTGATTTGACAAGGGAAAGAAGACGTAAGAGAAAAGCTGATAGTGAAGGTCATCAGAAGAAAAGGAAGCATTCAGATGCTGAAAAGAAGAAGAAAAGGAAGAAGCTGAAGAAGGTTCAACCAAATCCTCCTGCAGCAACTTTTGAAGAAATTAGAGATACTCTGAAACAGGTATTTAACACTGATTCTAATCCTGTTCATCATTCTGCTACCCCCACACCATCTGACTCACCCCTTACATTTAAAAGATCTAGACCATCTGAGACTCATACACCACAACCAACAAACATACAAACAGAAATTCCACAACAAACTCAACAAACAACACCACAACCACAAAACACTATCCCAGAATCTACCATTCCAGAGGATGTTCACCCTGAACACTCTGACCAACCTGAAAATCTCATTGATCCTAATGAGATATTAGATGTCACACCTTTAAACCAGTCTGTCATTTTATCTTCAACTTCTGAAAAATCTAACCACTCTGATACATCATCTGATGATGAATCATCTGGTTACATTAATGAATGCTTGAATGATCTCAAACAACCTCGTTCTGAGAGTGTTTGGAAACAGCTGTTTAAATCTCCAACTTCTGAACATCCACCTTCTCCACAAAATTCCCCAACTCAAACTCTCACTCCACAACCTCTTGAAATCCAAAACACTCCACAACCAACAGAAACCCAACCAATTCCCTCAATACCTCAACCACAACACTCTGACCAACAAACATCTGAACCACAAATCAACCAACCAACATCTGAACCACAAATCAATCCTCAATCTTCTGAACCACAAACATCTGAACATCCATCTTCACAACCTCATCCTTCTGAACAAACACCACAAACACAACCAACCAAACCCAGAATCCCTGATGAAGCAGAATTGGGATCAAGTGTTTATACTCTGTTAAAAGATTTTGATAAGGATAATGTCTCAGACTTTGCTGACATTATGGATGTTTGCATGACTACTATGGACAAAGAGGCTGCTAACGCTGTTTGGAAGAAATATCTTTACAGACTGAATAGGGAGGCTTTGAAAATCAGGACTCAATGTCTTAGATTGTCAAAAGTAAGGTTTGCTGCTTATCAAAAACGGATTAAGAGAAACACTCCTCCTATTCTTCTTCTAGAAGCTCCTCCACCTCCAGAAATTCCTGCACCTGATGTTACTCAGATTGTTTCAGAATCTACTGTTCCAGAATCTACTGGTTCAGAATCTACAGATCTTCAGAAGGATGTCAAAGAACTTAAGGATTTTATGGTTGATCAAAAGAAAACAAATGAAGAAATGAAAACTTGGATGGCTAAGCAAGATGAAAATTCAGAAAAGATTACAGCACTGCTGCAACTCATTGCTTCTCAACAAGCCTCATCTGCTAAACCTTCTTGATGTTTTGCACAAGTTTTTCATGTTTTGCTTTGTTTTGATTTTCTTCTGATATGTTTTGTTTGCTTTTATCTGAATCTGGATGTTCTCTTGACTTAATGACAATGATCTTTTTGCTTATCTGGATATGTGTTTCTTCTGCATCTTTACTGTCTTTTAAAATTCTTTTTGATTATGACAAAAAGGGGGAGAAACAAAATAGAATCTGATTGTTCAAATCTATAAGCAATTATCTGAACTAAGTCAGACATGTTACTAACATTCTTTGAATTTAACCAGACTCTGACAAATTTCATTGAAGTTTTTCCTGAGATCTATCTTTTCAGAACCTGATCAAAAATAGCTAAATCTGAGTAGACCAGACTCTGATATCTAACCTTGAGTACTGTGATCTAAAAGATAACTCAAGACAGGAAATGGCAAGATAAACAACCAGATGTTCTGAAGTTGTTCATCTAGCATCAAGCTTTAATATGGCATCAAGCTTTGACTCTAGAAGTCAAACATATGTCAACCAGGCTTCAATCAGGATGTTAACCAGGCTTCAATCAGGCTCTGAATCTGAAATGTAATCAGGCTCTGAATCTGAAATGTACTCAACCAGAAAGGGAAGTATCTAATTCCATTAGAGTATTCATTTCAGGGGGAGATTGTTAATCTCAGGGGAGTAATTTTAATTCATATTTTTATTGAACAAATTTCTCATGTTTTGTCATCATCAAAAAGGGGGAGATTGTAAGAGCACAGATTGTGTCTTAGTAATATCTCTATGTTTTGATGATAACATTAATGATAATTTGTATACAAGAATTATACTCTCTAAATTTGTTCTAAACTGTTTTCTACAGGCACAAAAGATTTTAATCTTAAAGAGAAAATTTGATGTGAACAATAAATTCTGAATGGCTCAAGAGCATCTGAAGATTAGAAGAATCTGAAGTATAAAAGCTTAGTCATCAAGATTCTGAAGTTACAACACGCTGCATATATTATCAAGAATCTGAATGAAAGAAGACTCTGAGTGAAGAGACTCTGAATGAAAGAAGACTCTGAGTGAAGAGACTCTGAATGAGAGAAGACTCTGATCTGAGTGAAGACTCTGATCTAAGAGCATGTTACGCTTCAAGCACACAGCTGCACCAGACTCTGATTCATCAACATCTGAAGAACATCTTAGGCTCTGAAGTTTCCAGAAGATTCTGACTGAAGACTCTGATATTGATTGTTGATCTGAACTATCTGAAGAATTATTTGAAGAAGATTATTTTAATATATCCGTTGGAATATGCCAGCAAATCTTTCCTTAATTGGGATAGACATAATTCTCTGCAAGAAGATTATTCCTCTGATACATTCCAGATATGGTAAAATCACAGCTCAGCAGACAATTGCTACACCCACATTTTGTGCGCCGTCTCTCTGCTGCAATAGTACAAAGGACAGTACTATTTGATATTGGAAATATCTTCTCCAACGATAAAATATTCTCTCCAATATTCAAGTGGCTATATAAAGGAAATCATAGCTCATTCTTCAAGTGACGAATTTGAAAAACTTACTCTCAAGCGAAGAAACTCTCAAGCTCTCATATTCTTCATAGTTCATACATTGTTCTAAACTTAGAGAAATAACACAGTTGTGTTTATAGCTTTCATAGAAGCATTTTATTACTCTTACATTGTATTACATTAATTTGTAAAGGAAGTTTTCCTTAAGAGGATCTAGGTTAGATCAGTAGCTCTTGAGAAGACTAAGAACAGTTGTTCTTAGGTGTTGCTATTTGTAATCAGTTGATTTGAATAGTGGATTAAGTCCTTGTTGAGAAAGGCAAATCACTCTTGAAAAGGGTGGACTGGAGTAGTTGAGTTCAACGAACCAGGATAAAAATACTTGAGTTTTTATCTTTGATTATTTTCTGTCATACTTATTCAACCCCCCCTTCTAAGTATTTTCTCACCTTCAAGAGAGAGAGAGAGAGAGAGAGAGAGAGAGAGAGAGAGAGAGAGAGAGAAAGAGAGTACATCAAGATATATAATGGTTCAACTCTATCATCCTCGGAGGACCCTACTCCATTCTTCAATGAATTCCCATTAGAATGTGTTTTCTTTCACTATGTTTTGACAAATATTAAAAGAGTTTATACAATTACTAATCCATAATAATTATAAGAACAATAAATCTCATATTTGGATCTTGACTTGTATACAGCTTAATGACAAACTCTTTTGCAAAATCTTTACTCGATTCTCGCTTCTTGAATCTTCTAGCTTCACCAATCTTCTCACAGTATTCGTGTGTGGCAATAACCCATTGGTTCCACTGATTTCTTAAGTGGTGATCTATATGAAGACTGAGAAGAACTCCACCTTGTATGTAGCCTTCAACACAATCACTACCAAGGTTAGTTTGGGAGAAGAGCCTCCTTCTTTTCATTGGAATTTGTCACTACCAATGACAACAACCTCAATCCTGCAAGCTTCCTAAAAATCTTTACCAAAACCTTTAAGAACGTTTAGTTTCAAGACACGTCTCTCTAAAAAATTACAAATCTCCATAATCAAGATCTAAAATCAAACTAGAGTTTGAAGATGGAAGAAATTTTGTTTGCAAGAGATTTTGAGTTTTCAAAGATGAAGGTTGTTGATTCTCACAAAATCACAATGTAGATTTTGAAATTTCTTGTTGAAAATAAGATGACAAAATGAATTTATATGTGCTTAAGATTAAGAACAAGAATGAATGGAAAAGGTTAGTTAGATTCGAGTCAAGAACATTTCATGATTTGAGTCAAATGAGCAAGTATAGTGAAACAAGATCTCATAAAGAAATTGGCCAATTTTTTTCGTGTGATTTGAGTCACCTTATATCTCTGATTCGAGTCATGAAGGCTCATGGATCAAATTTGGTATAAAGCATGTTTCAGTTTAATTTGGATAGAGCCAAATAGAAAAAATGTGAAAAAATTGTATGATTCAAGTCAAGTATACAATGTGATTAGAATCAAATGAGGCATAGGCTGACAGGATCTGTCTAACTCAAATCAAGTGCAACTTATGATTCGAGTCACAAAGCTATCTGATTTGAATAAAGTTAAAACTGTGATTAGAGTCACAGATGTTGAAAAACTTTTATTTTCCCCTTTTCAATTTATTCGAGTCAGTATATGTACTTGATTCGAGTCAGGCACATACAATCTCAATTTTTCATATTTTTTAAAATACTTTGAGATTTTCCTTTCCACCTAACTTCAACCAATAACACATATGGTTCTTGTTTCACTAATTCAAGCAATTGACTTAAATCATCATGATCAAACTCAAATACAAACAATTGAATTATGCATGCTAAAAAATGAAACAATTCAAAACTTGATTCAGAGATGTGCAATCATAATGGAGACTCAATAAAAAAAAATAAACAAAACGAAAGAAATAAGAAAAACTACAAAACTGTATTGGGGGTTCTCCCCCTGAATGTATTAGGGACATGAAACTTTGTCTCTCAACCTCAACATGTTTGCCACAAATATTAGAACCTTTAACTTACCCAACCTTTGGTGTATTTGTTCTAAGAATCTTGAATCACATCTTTAGTTCAGAACCGATCTTTGATTTATCCGAAGAAAAGGTTAAAGAAAGGAAAAACCTATTTTTGCATCGTAAACACAATGCGGGGAGAGATATAGGTAAGGGGTTGGTTAAGCTTAGGGAAGGTATTAGCACCCTAAACTTCTGTAGTACTCTACAGGAACCTTTTGTTTAATGTTTGCTATTTTTCTTTAATTATCTGCTTGATGGTATATGCTAAGGGTTAAAGGTGAAAGAGATACCTAAGGGTTAGTCCTAAGTTTACTCGCCAAGATTTGCATCTTGTGCCTACGTATCCGAGGTAAGGGATGAAATCAGAGTAATCGTAGTTTTCCTTGAAAGGGAGAAATAGAAACTTCTTGATGGTGGTCAAGGTTTCAACGGGGAATAAGCGTTCGTATGGAAGCGCTTACGTGGATTTTGGCGACTCCTATTTCTACGTTGAAATTGAATGGAAAATAGGCATTCCACGGCGGGAAACTTAATATGGAGTACGACGACTCCTTAACCTAATGCTAGGGTAAAGGGTAATTTCATCCACGGCGGGACGCCTATGCAATTAAGGTTTTAAATAGGTCAAAGGTGAGGACTATTGACATGGCGGTCAAACGACTAAACCTAATCCTTCGGAGGGGAATTAACAGTGAAATAACTATAATGAAAGATAATTAAACGACAGTATTGAAATATAAGAAAGTACGAAAACCGTAAAAAAATGCAAAGCGACGATATCCTCGCGTAAATTACAACCCAAAAATGGAAATGCGAAAAGTACGGGGGATTTGGTAAATGCACAACAACATAAAATTAAACGAAAGCAAACGGCAAGGTTACAGATCAAATCTGCAATTAGGCGACAATTTAATTCGAACCTGAAATTGAAATGTTAGACAAAATTTTCTTTAATTCAAGATTTAAAAAATGGTTTTAAGTTAGTCTTTTACTTTTAATCTTAAATTAAATTCTTTTAAAAAATGAAAATGGTTTTAATTTGGTTAAGAAAGATTTAAGTTTCAATTGTGATTTTTGAAAAAATGGGTTTATTTTTTAAGTTTGAAAGTATGGTCTTAACTTTAAGCTTAAAATGATTTTTGTTAAGTTTTTAGAAAATAAGTTAAAAAAGATTTTTATTAAGTTTTAAAAAAAAATAGGTCTTAATTAAGTTATTAAGACAAAGACATTAAATCGTAAAATTTTAAAAGAGTGTCATCTTGACACTATAATTACAACATTAATAATTCAATAAATAAATGAATAAATAAATAAATAAATAAAATAATAAATAAATAAAATAAAGTAAATAAAAATAAATAAAGAGAATAGAAAGAGAGATAAAAAAGGGGAGGGAGTCATGTTTTACTGAAACATGTTACTGCTAGGGTTATTTTGAAACCTTCTTCCTCCTTCACAGCCGCGGCGGCCATTGTTGTTGCTCTGAGCTTGCTGTGAACGAAATTTCTCTTTCTCTCTTCCTCTGTTGCATCGTACATCCCTTTCCAATCTTTCATGAATCCTTTCTCACGGTTCCTGCAAAAAAACGTGTGTTAGAAATAAGTTGCTCACCTACTATTAAGGTTTGAAGCAACTTTTCTACGGGTTGGCTTGCGTGTGGTGGTGATGAAGAATTGTAGTTCTTCTGAGTCCTCTTGGTGCTCTTGATTTTATGGGTTCTTTAATGATGATGAACTGGGTTCTTCTCCTTTTTTGGCCCCGGTTTGATGATTTCCCGTCCGTTTGGAGGATTGGTTGAGTGATGGTTCTTCGCGACTTTGTTTGCTAGGCTCGACTTGATGCATGCGATGGATTATAGCTGCGGTTGGGGCCGGGCTTTGCTTGCCGCCATAGATTGTTCTTGCCGTCTTAGGATTCTTCGAAATCCCTCCCTCTTTGATTTTTCTGGTGTTGCTTTTATATTTTATTGATATTTTGGGCCTGGATCCGTGATATTGTTATGTTACTTATAGTTTTTATGTTTTTTTCGCTTTCAAACAGAGGGATTTTGGATTCCCCCCAGCGGCGGATCTCTTAAAATTGTTATATTATTCTTCCTACTTCTGCTGGGAATTCGGTTGTTGCGTTTTTTATAATTTTTCAGTTTGGTTTTGTTTTGGAAACACTGGATTTTCGGAATTGTTATGATGATAATATAATCTGAGGTTTTCCACTGATTTCTCGGATTTTCAGTTTATCTTGATACGAACTGGGTTTGATTCGGTTGTTGATGGATATCCAGATTGGTTTTGGATACTTTTGGCTGCAGAAATTTCTGGGAAAATGTGTTTGTGCTCTGTTTGGCAAAAATCATTTTTTTTGAAAAGTGCTTTTTCCAAAAGCACCTTTTTTTAGAATCACTTTTCAAAAAAAAAATCACTTTTCTCTCTCTCTCTCTCTCTCTCTCTCTCTCTCTCTCTCTCTCTCTCTCTCTCTCTCTCTCTCTCTCTCTCTCTCTCTCTCTCTCTCTCTCTCTCTCTCTCTCGGAATGACTTAGAACAGATGCTGTCAGGTTTGCCGAGGTCAGAAAGTGAAGTCCGGAGCTGGCGGCGGAATATTCTGTTACCCTCCCGACGTACCCGATGAGGAATTTAACTGAGGGTATCGGATTACCAACAAAAATCATTTTTCTAACCATTTAAATTTTTTTGCTCTGTTCTTGATTTTCTTTGCAGGTTCGAAAAAGTCGAAGCTCGAAGAATCGGACTCGAAGACGTTTTTAGGACAATTAGGAATTTTTGAACTTTTTGTAATTAGCATATTTTGTAATATTGTAATATTGTAATAATGTAGAATTAAAATGAATAAATTCAAATTATTTTTCCAATTACATTTCTCGATTACAATCTTCGATTCCAATTTCCGATAAAAATCTCCGAATAACCCATCCGATAAAACTTAAACGAATAAGTTCATTTAATTAAATCTATCCGACCAAATTCCTCCGGATAAACTCAACCGATTAAACTTGTCCGACTGAGTTCATTAGATTAAATTCACCAAATAATTCATCCGATTTAGATCACCCAATTAATTCATTTGCTTCAATTGTCCAACTAAATCCACCTGATCAAGTTCGTATGACTAAAATCACTCAGTTAAACTCAACCAACTAAATCCAATTAACTAAATTTATTCGATTAAGCTCCTTCAAATAAATTCGTCTGAATAAGTTTGTTTTATTAAATTTGTCTGATTACATCTGTACCAATAAATTCATCTGATTCCATTTACCCGACTAAATTCACCTGGTTAAACTCATCCAAAAAAATTCACCTGACTAATCCCAACTTGTCCGATTAAATTCAAATAACTAACTTCTTTCGATTAAACTCATCCAAATAAATCAGTGAATATAGCCTTGAACAGATAAGCATAGAAATCTGATTAATAGCGAAACGAACTGTCCTCCGTATTGAAAAATTCATCTCGTATCTCGAATGATTTAACTCGGTAACCTGACTAGCTCGGCTAGCAATCATGACCAAACCAACAGATATTCGTTATAAATTCAAATGCGCACCGATTTAACCTGAATCCATTTGATATCTTAACACATTCAGCTCCAGATGGCTTATTACTCAAACAGAACCTAAAAACCCCACTGACGACTAAATCTCGGCTCTTGAATAAAATGTGATGTGTTACGAGAAATCTGACGTCCAAACTGCCGTGAAATTCAGCTCATCATCAAATAATTCGCAGGACTCA
Source organism: Lathyrus sativus (assembly GCA_963859935.3). Lineage (NCBI taxonomy): Eukaryota > Viridiplantae > Streptophyta > Magnoliopsida > Fabales > Fabaceae > Lathyrus > Lathyrus sativus. Next base: position 246,534 of record CAWUDS030003277.1, read on the forward strand.
GAGATGGAAACCCTGGTCACTCGAAGGATTCACGAGGACGACTCAGTTTCATAAATTGTCAGTGGGATGCAAATTAATGACCACCTTGCCCTTCATAAGCTAAAGAGCGCACAGTGTGATTTTTCTTGCAAAACCAACAGACTTGGCAAACTGGTTAGCGGTTAGTTTACAATGCAATGCAAAATGAGATGAAATGCGAAATGAACCGACCAATCTAAGGATAAATTTGGGGTATTATAGTTGCCCCTATTTAAATAGCTTCACCGGATGATTTGAGCGACGGAGACTCGAGAAATCACGGTGAAAGGGATTTAGATACAGATAACCGAAAATTTTGCCCTTAGATGCAGTGAAATGTAATGCTATGGACAAAACGAAATGAACCATAATGCTAACAATGTTATGAACCTAATATAATGCGTATGTTGAAATGATAAATGCAAGGACATAGACGACACGACGACACAAGGGACAGACGGGATGAATGAACCCCACTGGGAAATACAACGCACTGAGGAAACAACATGACACTGGGGAATTCTAAAGTGATGGGCAACTGGTGCGAGCACGATCAATTGTCACTTTAGAAATAAACGGTGAGAATGGGATCCTCAATGGAGATGTCACCGACGAGACGGCTTCCACTAGGGAATATCCGAGAGTAACCGTTCAACAGGTTCAGGCGTGACCGGCCGATACTCTAGGATAAAAAGTAAAATTGGATCCGCACGGCTGTAGGATCAAGTAAACAGAATGCTGGAGCATTGAGCAAAGAATAACATCCGAGCTTCTGGAAACTTTCCTCGTGACGGGATCGAACAGAATCTTCGGGAGTCCGTAGAAAATATACAGGATAAAACCGGCTATATGCCAAAATAAATGGACTTTAATGGGAAATGGCCTGATAAGTTTCTCGAGAGAGAACTGCCACTTATCGCTGCGGGACTTACATGTCGACATGGATAAGCTCTCGAATAAACAGACTGTTGCTTATATTGAAATAATAGATGAAATATTGATTGATAAGCTCCACTAGAGGGATTGTCGCTCATCTGATAAAAATAAGCTTCCATGAGCAAAGCATGATTCAGCTTCTTGTAAAGGGGTAAAATAACCTTCTTCACGTTTTAGGTCTGTGCTCCCTGACTATGATTCGATTTCTTCTTTTACTAAAGGTTAAAATAAGCTTCTTCACGTTTCAGGTCTGTGCTCCCTGAATAGGATTCAGTTTCTTCTTTTACTAAAGGGTAAAATAAACTTCTTCACGTTTCAGGTCTGTGCTCCCTGAATATGATTCAGTTTCTTCTTTTATTAAAGGGTAAAATAAACTTCCCCATACTTCAAGATCTGATGCCCTGAAGATGATTCAGTTTCTTCTTTTACTAAAGGGTAAAATAAACTTCCCCATACTTCAAGATCTGATGCCCTGAATATGATTCAGTTTCTTCTTTTACTAAAGGGTAAAATAAACTTCTTCACGTTTCAGGTCTATGTTCCCTGAATATGATTCAGTTTCTTCTTTTACTAAAGGGTAAAATAAACTTTCCCATACTTCAAGATCTGATGCCCTGAAGATGATTCAGTTTCTTCTTTTACTAAAGGGTAAAATAAACTTCCCCATACTTCAAGATCTGATGCCCTGAAGATTATTCAGTTTCTTCTTTTACTAAAGGATAAATAAACTTCCCCGTACTTCAAGGTTTGATGCCCTGAATATGATTCAGTTTCTTCTTTTACCAAAGGGTAAAATAAACTTCTTCACGTTTCAGGTCTGTGCTCCCTGAATCCGATTCAATTTCTTCTTTTACTAAAGGGTAAAATAAACTTCTTCACGTTTCAGGTATGTGATCCCTGAATATGATTCAGTTTAAACCTCCCCATACTTCAAGATTTAAAGGCAATGGAAACCAGCTGCTCAATGGAGATGGACACTTGCTGCAAGTCATGATGAAGATAGGATAAGCTTTTCAGGCGAGAAATGCAGTTTATTTGCAAGAGTAGCAAAGATAAGCTTCTCGGATGAGAACTGCTCGTAGAGATTTTAAAATTTAATGTAAGGTTGTAATGAAGGTTGTAATGAAAGTGGTAATGAAAGTTGTAATGAAATGATAGGCTTCTTGGACGAGAACTGTCGCTTGTCACTGAAAGGTGTGACGATAGACTTCTTGAGCGAGAACTGTCGCATACCGACGTTGTAAAATGATATCAAGGTTGTAAAGTGTAATGATGATAAGCTTCTCAGATGAGAACTGTCGCGTACCAGTTGTTGTAATGTAATGATGATAGGCTTCTCAGGTGTGAACTGTCGCATACTGATTGGAAGTGTAATGATATACTTCTCAGGCGAGAACGGTTGCTTGTTGGTGTGTAATAATGTAATGATAAGCTTCTTGGATGAGAACTGTCACTGATCAGCAAAGGCGTTAGAAGAGGCTTTTCTGGAAAGGTAGTGCAAAATAAATGCACTTCCAAGTAGGTTCAGCGACCGATAGGACCGACGCTCAATCTAGAATCGAGCTAGAAAGAATCTGTCAAACAAGACTCCATTGAGGAAATGCACTCAAATGGGGATTATCTTATCCTAGCACGGAGAGATAACTGAAATAACCATCGTCCACGAGGGTTGAACTCCGTGAGAAGACTGGAAATAATAGGTATTTTATGCCTAGGGCTGACGATCTACTTGGAGAGAGCAGACAAACCCAGTTACTCGGCGGTAACGACAAAGGACGACAAGGATAGCAAACAAATAGATTATGATGCGCGTGTTAAATGTGTATGTTAATGTGTATGAAAATGCTATGAATATGTTCATGCTTAGGCTTATGCAGACAAAACAGATGAGAGGAGGAAACATGAGATGAAATAAACATCTCGGCGGGGATACCCGGTGACCTCAGCAATGGTACATCTATTGAAGGATAGGAAAAGTTGATGATGAAACTAAATCTTGCTTCAAAGTTCCAACTTCTCTGGGGAGAAAATAAATCCACTTGGGGGGAAAATATCATGACTTCACATGGGGATACAGTACAAACTCACTGGAGAGTACGATATCATGACTTCACTAGAGGGGTTGCCATCATGAATCATAATCAGCCAAAGAAGATCTTAGGATTAGAGACTTCCGGGGATAAAATAAATATCTGCTTCATGGGAAAGATATGGAGCTAGGCAGCTTCATGGAGAAAAGTGTAGAGACTTTCTGGGAATAATACATCAGCTTCCTGGGAGAAAAGTACATCCAAATTCCCTGGGGATAAACTATATCATACTTCACTGAGGAAAGTTCATCAAACTTACTGGGGAGGATCCACCAGAACTCCATGGGGAAAGTATCTTGGCTTCTTGGGGAGAATATAACGATCTCCTGGGGAGTATTTCACGAGGAAAGTAAGGCAATTTCACTGAGGCATAAATGATTCCACTGGGAGCGAGTCTTCAAGGAAACGAAACATATGGAGGATACCGGGGGATATCTCTGCAGTCTTGAGAGTCACTGGGGATTTATCGGATGGATCCCAAAAGTGTTGTCAACTTAAAGTCTCACTGGGGACTGTTTCCTGAGGAAAGCATGGCAACTTTGGTGCAAAAAAAATGATTCCACTGGGAGTGGCTCCTCAAATAAAATGTATCACTTGGAAAATGCTGGTATGATCTCTGCAGTCGTGAAAGTCACTAGAGATTACCGGATTAATCCAAAGTGTTTTCCGCTTAAAGTCTCGTTGGGGACTGTTTCCTAAGGAAGCATGGCAACTTTGGTGCGGAAAAGATTATTCCACCTGAGGATGGGTTCTCAAATAAAATGTATTACTTGGAAAATGCTGGTATGATCTCTGCAGTCTTGAAAGTCACTAGAGATTACCAGATTAATCCAAAGTGATGTCAGCTTAAAGTCTCGTTAGGGACTGCGTCAGCTTAAAGTCTCGCTGGGGACTGCGTTGAGGCAATGGTTTAGACGTGTTTTTGCAACAATGAGATTTACTGGGGAATGAAGACCGCCGAGAGTAAAATCCATCGGGTGCATGAAGCATGTTGTGAAACAAAATATTTCTGATCTTAATGGACTTTGTAGTAGTTGCCATTTTGAAAAACATGATGCCCCAGAGTACCTGCGTTAATGAGAGAGTCATCTCGAGAGGATTTTACAAAGAATATGGAGTCCAATTGCCCCCATGTTTTTAAACTCTTGGAGAGATTTGGTCGGATCTCGACGTGACTGGCACAGATTGACAGTGTTATGACTGAATCTTCGAGAAATAGCTCCTAAGAATGTCAGGCTTGCATCAATAGTGATTTGGAAATCGACTGCCCCTGTTTAGCAGAATCTTCAAGCTCCATTGATTATGTCTATATGTAAGTTTCTAAGATACCAAGCAAAATCAACACGCGTGAGATGCCTATCCTGAAATTATCAATGCAACATGTATATTTGTCTTGAAGTTTTTGTTTTTGTTTTGAAAAAGATATCATAGTAACTTGTGACTAAAATCACATAGTTAGGATATGAGCTTAATTTATGATGCCAACATTAAATTGAGCATAGCCTGTAGGAGTCAGGAAACATTATCTCGTCGTGTACGCTTTCAAAAGAAATCATGCTTCAATTAGGTCTTTTGAAGGTTGTGTCGTGGCTTGGTTCACAGTTTAAGAAACAAAGGATAAAGCCTCAAAGTTATTTGTACCCACCCCTTCTTCGTGATGTTCTCCAATCCTATATTTAGTTAACTGGATACGAGGACTCATATCTCAATCAGATTTGATATGGTCGAGAACTCATCAAGGCTTTGGACATGGCAGTCACTCACCTATTTCTTTTGGTGTTTGATCATACGACTTTGTTTTTTTTATTGGGGATTCTTTAATGTAATCCCTTGTTATTTTTTCTTTTATTCCCTAAATTTTGTCTGGACGGCGTCTTTTGGATTTTGACTTTGGAGTCCAGCGGGATGCCCTAGTTTTGCCTAAGTCTCCTTCATAGGTTTTGACTTGGCGGGCTCTTTCATTCACTATTTTTTTGAACGAGTCGTGTGACTCTTTTGAAAGGCTCGTGACTGCCCCACTCTTTAGGTAATAGAGGGATGGTCATTGTATTTTTGACTTCTAACCTCCTAATATGTTAAGGATAGATGGGTTCTCGAATGTATGCTCCTTCTTTTTAAGAGTCTGAGCGCTCGATCATTTTAACTGAAACACTACCCTGCCCCAGGTTAAAGTTGAGGATATTTTATTTGGAAAAAGAAACTCCTACTTCAAGGGTCAAAGGGGTTAAAGAGGGATTATCGTCCTTATATCTCCAGTTTTTTGGAATTTGAAACAATGCCTTACATCATCAGCAGGTTTCAATCAAAAGCATACGACAAGAGACCTGACATTTTGGTTCATTATCCTCCTCCCAATTCTCTATCAAAGCAAAAGATCGGGTAAAGTTGGCATTATGAATTATGAAAAAGTATTTTTGTGAGTGAAACGAATGGATTTCTTCAAGACAACATATGCATTGCATTAATTATTCAAAATAAACAAGTTCGTACATGCTAATTATGCTTAATCAAAGAAACAAAATACATATAAATAAACAAAATGAACTGTCTAAAGAAATTTATGAAGTCTTCGTATTCAAGGCTGGCACGGTAGTAGTGGTTTCCTCTGGCGGAGCCTCATTGGAACGGGGAGTATAGATACGCTCACTACGAGTCGTCTTGCTTGCCCCAGCTATATCTGTCACTTCTTCATTATCAGTCTTCAAATCTTCCTTCAGAATAACTTTCCCAGATTCTTTGTCGATCATGGTCACATCATCTTGAGGATTATTGAAATGAAATGGACTAGGCTTCTAAATAAATACTAGCTTCGGCTGATTCATGGGAGCACTAACTGGCTGAGATAGGTTGAAAACAGGCTTATATATGTTGAAAACATGCTTAGATATGTTGAAAACAGGCTTTGTAGAGCTTGAACTTGTCGAATGGGAAACCCTGAAAGAAGTCCTGATCTTTGGCGGAGGATCATCAAAAGACAGAATCTTCTTTTCCAACAAATCTCTGACAAGGTTCTTAAGAGCATAACAATTCTCCAAATCATGGTCGGGCGCACCCTCATGAAATAAACAGTGAGCGGCGACATTGTAGTTGGCAGGTAAAGGAGGGAGGTGGACCCAAAGCTCGGGTAACAACCAGACCTCGTTGCACTAAGAAAGGATACAACTCGGTAAAAGTCATCGGAATCAGAGGACAAGGCTTGTACTGTCTCCTATTTGAACCATTCTGACGAGGCGCCTGATTCTTAGGTTGTTGATAAACAGGAGAGTTGGGCGCTCGTTGACAGTTGACAGGAGTTTATGCAGGCTGATAACCAAGAGGTTGTTGATAAACGGGAGCTTGATAGACCGGAGCCGGTTGCACAGGCTGATATGTATGAAACTGCTGACTGAAGGGAGGCGCAACAGTAGCTGCATAGGGTTGTTGAGCATACTGAACGGGATAACCTTGAACATAATTCTGCTGATGTTGCCAAGGTTGATGAGCAGCCATTTTACGGTTATACCTGCTCGAGAGACTCCTCAGGCGTGTAGTTTTTTTATGATGGTCGAAGCTCGAAGCTTTGCTCTTTGGAGGACCGCCTTGCTGAACCGGCTGAGCACTAGGAGGACGCACCAAACTGGGTTGAAGACCATAAGGAGGTACGTTCGCTACAGTAACAGCTGGTTGAGGACCTACAACAGTATTGGTAATCTCAGAGACAATAGTAGGCTGAGTATCCACCTTCTCATTAAGAGCTTGCAGCATCTCCATAATCTGCCCCACACTTCCTCGAAGATCTTCGAGTTCGTTGCTGACACGGTCAATCTCTTGAATTTGTTCTGCCATTCTTTTTCGAGCTTGGGCTCTAGTGTTGTACCGATGCAGAGAACTCAGGGTGACGGAACTGGAAGGCGAGTGAACCGAGAATGAGAGACCGGGAGACAAATGTAATGCAAAAATATGATGCTAAAATGCAAAATGCAGATGCAACATTTCACAGAATTCAAGTATTTACGAATATCGCGGGATACCGAAGAAACTTTATTTATTATTTTTGAAAATGGATTACAAATAACAATAAGAGCTAATAAAGTCCTAAGGAAGCATTGTCCACAACTTCAAAGAGTAGATTGAGAGTGGGAGGAAAATAAATCCTCGTAGACTTTTCTCTTCTTGTAGGGAAAAAAATCTTCATTCTTCGCCTGAAGTTGCTTCTAAAGTTCGGCATTCTCACTAACGACAACCTGATATTTGTTCCTCCATGCTTCTGCCTCATGTTGGGCTTTTCTCAAAGCGGTCTTCAACTCTTTAGCTTAGGACATGAAGACTAGAACAGGTTCCCTTCTTGGAGGCAAAGGATCTTGGCGAGGATAAGGCATCTTTAGCTTGATGGCTCTTCCTCGGACCCAATGAATGGTAAGTGTTAGCCAATAAAGTTGGTACTGGGTTACTCCTCATGAAGATCTTGATGGTGTTGAGATCAACGAGGCCTTCAAAACTTGGAAAAAGTAGCACTCCATAAATAAGTAAGGCGAAGATTGCCTCAACTGTATCCATGCTCATATGATCAATGTAGTATTGGACTTTCTTGATTAAGAAATTTGTAGGTAACCCAAAAGTTCCACCTTTAGTAATCATATTGCCTTTGATGTCAGATACCTTCAAGCATATGGCTCTAGCAATGTCTTGCTCTTTAGGGTCCACCTCTAAGAACATGAAAGGAGATCCATCCAGAATAGGTAACCCAACCAAATGAGAGTATTCTTCTAAGGTAGGCAATATCTGATAATATGGGAAGGTGAAGCAGTGATAATCCAGATCATAGAACTGTAACAAGGTAGAAAGAAGTCCTTCGTCCACTTGAAGTTTCAACAAAGGTAACAACTTCCCATATTTGTTTCTAAATCCCTCTTGGTCTTGAACCAAAGCTCCTAACTTCCTTAGGTCATCCAACTTAGGACTCTTAAAAGAATATTTCAAAGTATTTTTCCTACTGTAATCCATGGTATCCTGCAATGTTCATAAGTAAGGATGAATTCCATGAAACCTAATGCAATATGATGCTTTATGGATGCAATGCACACATACACACTAAAAGTCATAGGTTAGAGGAATAATGAATGGAGTTAAGGTCTACCCATCCCAAAGGGTATGTACTATAGGTTAGTTGTACCTGCAGAACAAGGGTTCTAAAGAAGTGCCTAAAGTCATCAGTCCATCTTTCAGATATTATCAATTTCCCGAATGACTCGGTGGTTAATAATATTCTCAAGAGAACCTCTTTCAAGTGTAGTATCGCGTAGCAACTATTTTGGGAACACTCCCTCATAGTCCTTGCACTACATCCTAGATAAGGCCAAAGTGGTGTTAAGGTACTACGGTCCCCAGTATCACAGGCTCCAATCGAGAATAGTAAGTGTTTTCATGAGTACTCATTCAATAGAACTATTTTCGAAAGGGCCTCAACTGAGCGGTGATTCTCAAATCAGCTTGGTCGGGATTCGCCTCCCTATAAGCCTCGTCGAATATATCACCTTCCTATCATAAGTTCACTCAAGTCCGAGTGTAGGACTTATCTCATAATAAAGATACCCCAAGCAAGGTACAAGAGATATATTATATACAAGCAAGCAAATAATGAAGCAAATAGTAAAAATAATAACAAGGTAGGGGTAACCCTTAAAAGTTAGTTATACTCCCCAGTGAAGTCTCCATTTTCTGTTGCGGTGAGAATAAGATATCAAATTATTAATTAATTTGAATCACATCTTTAGTTCACAATCGGTCTTTGATTTATCCGAAGGAAAGGTTAAAGAAAGGAAAACCCTATTTTTGCATTGTAAACACAATGCGGGGAGAGATCTAGGTAAAGGGTTGGTTAAGCTTAGGGAAGGTATTAGCACCCTAAACTTCTGTAGTACTCTACAGGAACGTTTTGTTTAATGTTTGCTATTTTGCTTTAATTATCTGCTTGATGGTATATGCTAAGAGTTAAAGGTGAAAGAGAGACCTAACAGTTAGTCCAAAGTTTACTCGCCAAGATTTGCATCTTGTGCCTACGTATCCGAGGTAGGGGATGGAATCAGCGTAATCGTAGTTCTCCACAAAAGGGAGGAAGAGAAACTTCTTGACGATGGTCAAGGTTTCAACGGGGACTAAGCATTCGTATGGAAGCGTTTACGTGGAGTTCGAAGACTCCTATTTCTACGTTGAAATTGAATGGAAAATAGGCATTCTACGGCGGGAAACCTAATATGGAGTACGACGACTCCTTAACCTAATGCTAGGGGTAAGGGGTAATTTCATCCACGGCGGGACGCCTATGCAATTAGGGTTTTGAATGGGCCAAAGGTGAGGACTATTGATACGACGGTCAAACGGCTAGATGTAACACCCCCTTCTATACCCCAAATAAATGCATAAAGAACAATTAAGCGTATACAAATTTATCAGAGTAATAGTTTATAGAATAAGGTATAAAGGAAGAATGTCACAACTTTACCAATAAAACACTTGCTCCATAAAATATGTAACATTTTCAATTTAAGCGGAAGATAAAATCATTTGAACGTTTTCAAAATATTAATCCACGTACACATAAGCTATCCAAATTAATATATCATATCAGTTAGATTTACAAAACCACATAAGCTGATACATCGCAATGTATCACAAAAGAATGACTATACTAGTCTAACTACCCGGTGTTACATATCAGAGCAACAGACTCAAAAGAATGAAGACTAATCTTCACAAAGGACTCCAGCATCCTAATCTGCAATGCCTCATAGAGCATTATAAAACAGCAGAAGGGTGAGAAATATAACCATAATAATCAAAGCATAAGATTATATATATATAGGTAATCAATACAAGTTCCACTCCGTATTTCTCACCACAATTCAATTTCTTAGTTTATACATATATTTGCCACACATATAATAACAACACGAATATTTGTGAAGCATTTCCACATCATGCATACTCTCACAATTTCACAATCTCATCATTCACACATAAGCATCACTTCATGCATATGTCATATATTAATGTGACTCAACAACTCAATGCAACTCATGCAATGCGGTACCGACTTTCGTTATCTTTTTTCGGTTTTTACATTAAACCGGGTCCATACTTCTAGACCGATAACCCGTTATCTTTTTTTCGGTTTTTACATTAAACCGGGTCCACACTTCTAGACCAATAACCACAAAGGCCCGTCCTCTAAGCCTTCAAACCCACACTTCTAGGTTTGGGGACAAGCCACTAGTTTCCACGAAACTAACAGACATTGCCTCTTGACTAAATGATGCATGTACAATCAACCACAACAAATGCACTTAAGACCGACATCTTAATCTCATGCATTCGAATAACTCACCCCTTCGAGAATTTCATCATGATTGCACATACAACATATATCAAACATTTATCAATGTATTCATTTCACACAACAATGCACACATATCACATATGTTCCCATGCATTTACACAACAATCGCATATAAATATGCACTCTCAATTCATTAGACAATACACATACATTCATCATTGTATTCACATGTACTTCTAATTATCACAATTAATGCGCATCGCATATCAACTAGGATTCACGCCCGGAGGCTACCCACAGCACACATTATCACAATAGATCATATCTAATACATATCATAGAGGTATTAACCTATGTGAATCAATCAAACAATCACCACATGAGCAACACAACAAAAGAAAATGCTGTCACATTCGCCTTCATTCGCCTGGCGAACCCTCACAGCGAACCTTCGCCTGGCCTTCGCCTGGCGAACTCTCTCAGCGAACACTCGCTAGGCTTCGCCTGGCGAGACTTCCCAGCGAGCCCAAGTCAGTAGCTACTGACTTCATTCGCCACCTTCGCCAGCACCTTCGCTGGGCGAAACCTTCGCTATCCAACTTCGCTTGGCGAACTCGCCAGCGAAGTCCACTGGAACTTAATCATCATTACTCGCCAGCATTCGCTAGGCTTCGCCTCTCGCTCGCCTGGCGAGAGCCAGCGAACCTGCGCAGACAGATTCACACTCTGTTCCTCCCTTCACCAATCCATCATCAACCCTCTCTTACACATCCAAATCAGTATAAACAGCATCAATACATGTTACCCAACTATTCTACGGCATTATTACTCAGTTTCAACCGATTAAATCATCAATCTACCGATTATCCAACATTTTGCCCTAAATGGAAAGTGATGGAAACCCTACCAAAATCCCAACCCAACATACATAACATCATGCAATGATCAAATAGAAACATTTCTCACCCTTACCTCGATTAATCGGAGCTTTGATGTTGGTTCTTGATGATTTCCACTTTTCCTTTTCTTCTCTTCTCTTTCTCTCCTTTCTTCTTCTTTCCTCTTTCTTTCCAAATGTTTTCTATCTTTCTTTTCTTTTCTTTCTCTCTTATATATTTCCTTCATTTTCCTTCCTCTCCAATTCCTTCTAAATTTTCTATTAATTCCAATTAATAAAAATTAATTTCCAACATTAATAAAAATCCCACTAAATCAATTAATTATTACAATTAATTATTTAATGAAATTTGGGCTGTTACAACTCTCCCCCACTTTAGGAATTTTCGTCCTCGAAAATGTCACCTGATTCAAACAGTTCTGGATAGGACTCCTTCATCCGACTCTCAAGCTCCCAAGTAACATTTCCACCAGCGGTCCTCCCCAAGCGACCTTCACTAAAGAAATCTCTTTACCTCGAAGCTGCTTCAATTTCCGATCCTCAATCCGCATAGGTGATGTCTCAACAGTCAGGTTATCTCTCACCTGCACATCATCTATTTGGACTACATGAGACGGATCCGCAATGTATTTTCCTCAACTGAGATACATGGAATACGTCATGAAGATTAGCAAGCGACGGTGGTAAAGCCACACGATAGGCCACTTCTCCTATCCTTTGCAAAATCTGATAAGGACCAATGAAACGCGGCGACAACTTGCGCGACTTCAGTGCCCTACCAACACCTGTCATCGGAGTGACTCGAAGAAACAGCATGATCTCCCTCTTGAAATTCAAGTGCCTTCCTCCTCTTGTCATAATAACTCTTCTGACGACTCTGAGTAATTCTCATCTTCTCTTGAATCATCTTGATCTTATCAGTAGTCTGTTGAACTAACTCGGGTCCAACAACAGAACTCTCTCCGGACTCGAACCAACACAATGGTGTCCTACACCGCCTTACCATACAACGCCTCAAATGGTGCCATACCAATACTCGAATGGAAACTGTTGTTGTAGGTAAACTCAATCAAAGGCAAGTAGCTATCCCAAGCTCCTCCTTTTTCCAATACACAAGATCTCAAAAGATCTTCAAGCGACTGAATCGTCCTCCTCCGTCTGACCATCAGTCTGAGGATGATACGCTGAACTCAAACGCAACTTAGTACCCAAAACACTCTGCAAGCTCTCCCAAAATCTCGAAGTAAACCTCGGATCTCTATCCGAAACAATACTTGATGGAATACCATGCAGACACACAATCCTCTCAATATACAACTTAGCCAACTTCTCCAAAAGGGTAATCCATACGCATAGGAATAAAGTGAGCAGATTTAGTCAATCTATCCACGATAACCCAAATAGCCTCAAAATTACTCGGCGTCCTCGGCAAACCCGATACAAAATCCATGGAGATACTATCCATTTCCACTCAGGAATAAACAACGGCTTCATCAAACCCGATGCTTCTGATGCTCAATCTTTGACTTCTGGCAAGTCAAACAAGAATATACAAATTCCGCGATATCTTTCTTCATACTAGGCCACCAAAATACTTTCCTCAAATCCTGATACATCTTGGTAGAACCCGGATGAATACTCAATCCGCTACGATGTCCTTCCTCAAGGATGCTCTTCTTAAGCTCAACCATGTTCGGAACACAAATTCGATCCCGACATCTCATAATACCATTCTCATCAATCCGAAAATCACTACCTTGGCCTTGGTTGATTAAAGTCAACCGATCAACTAAACTCAAATCCGATTTTTGTCCTTCTCGAATTTCGTCCAAAATACCACTCGTAAGCTTTAACATACCCAACTTAAATCCAAAAGAAGTCCCTCTCACATACCAAACTCAAATCTCGAAATTGCTCGACCAATTCTAACTCTTTCACCATCAACGCCGGACATATGCAATGATTTCCGACTCAATGCATCCGCTACTACATTCGCTTTACCCGGATGGTAATTCAAGCCAAAATCATAATCCTTCAAAAGTTCAAGCCATCTCTTTGTCTTGCATTCAATTCCTTTTGATCAAAAAGATATCTCAAACTCTTGTGGTCACTAAACACTTCAAATCTTGCGCCAAATAAATAATGCCTCCAAAGTTTCAACACGAACACCACAGCGGCCAACTCTAAGTCATGCGTCGGATAATTCTTCTCATGCACTTTGAGTTGCCTCGAAGCATAAGCTACAACTTGGTTATTCTGCATCAACACACCTCCTAAACCCATCAAAGAAGCATCACAATACACAAACGAATGGTTCTTCTGGATTTGGCAGAATCAAAACAGGAGCTGTCGTCAACCTTCGCTTAAGTTCTTGAAAACTCGCTTCACACTTGGCGTCCCAAACAAAGGCTTGACCTTTCCTAGTCAACTGTGTCAACGACAACGATAACTTAGCAAATCCTTCAATAAACTTCCGATAATAACCGGCTAAACCAAGAAAACTTCTGATCTCAAAAACTGACTTCGGAGTCTCCCATTGTGACACCGCTTCAACCTTCGACGGATCGACCGCAATACCACTACTAGAAATCACATGACCAAGGAAACTAACTTCCTTCAACCAAAATTCACACTTAGAAAGCTTCACGAACAACTGCTTCTCTCTCAGCACAGATAACACAATCTTCAGATGCTCGGCATGCTCTCCTTCGCTCTTCGAATAAACCAAGATGTCGTCGATAAACACCACCACAAACTTATCCAAATAAGGATGGAAAATCCTATTCATGTACTCCATAAATACACCTGGTGCATTAGTCACACACCAAATGGCATCACGGAATACTCATAGTGTCCATACCTCGTCCGAAAGGCCGTCTTCTGAATATCCTCAGCTTTCACACGGATCTGATGATACCCAGATCTCAAATCAATCTTGCTGAATACACTTGCACCAACCAACTGATCCATCAGATCATCAATCCTTGGAAGTGGATACTTATTCTTAATAGTCACCTTGTTCAACTGTCTGTAATCCACACAGAGCCTCATAGAACCCTCTTTCTTCTTAACCAACAACACTGGTGCACCCCACGGTGACACGCTCGGACGAATAAACCTCTTTTCAAGCAAATCCTCAAGTTGACTCTTCAACCCTTTTAACTCCGAGGCCGACATACGATATGGAGCCATCGATATCAGACTAGTTCCAGGAATCAAATCTATCGAAAACTCCACTTCTCGCTCCGGCGGTAAATCCTTTATCTCTTCAGGGAATACTTCCGGAAAATCTCTAACAATGGGAAAAGCATCAATCTCTTCACTTTCACTAGTCCTCAAAGTTGCCATAAGCATAAATACCTTAGCCCCATCTTGTACCGATTCCTTCACGTGTTTCCTCATCATAAACAATTCCCTTTCAACATCCGAGTCGGGAAAAATAACCGTTTTGTCAAAACAGTTAATATACACACGATTGAATTTTAACCAATTCATTCCAAGAATGACATCAAGTTGATCCAAATGAAGACACACTAAATCGATCCCAAAATCTCTACCGAAAATACTCAACGGGCAATTCAAGCAAACATACGGTGTAGTTACCGAACCCATAGCAGGAGTATCAATAACCATACCGCCACCAATCACAGACAAACTCAAGATTTAACCTTCTAACACAATCTAAAGAAATAAAAGAATGCGTAGCTCCGGTATCAATTATAGCGATCAAAGGTGAACCATTAATGAAGCACGTACCTCGGATCAATCGATCGTCGCTAGCAGTCTCAGATCCCGATAGAGCGAACACCTTCCCGCTCCCTTGATTCTTCTTCGGCTTATCGCATTTGGTACTAATGTGTCCTTGCTCGCCACAGTTGTAACAAGTCACATTTGCACCGCTTCTGCATTCAAGGGCTTTGTGGCCTGGCTTGCGCACTTAAAACACGCCTTCTCAACACTTTTGCATTCCGAAGCACGGTGTCCCTCTTCACCACACCTATAACATCTAACTGAGGTAGAAACTCCCCCACTTGGTTTCTTACCGAAACCAACCCCTTTGTTTCCCCTTATCGGCAGGAGTTACGTAAGGTTTTCCTCTGAATTGTCCTTTTCCTTTCTTATCACTTAGGCTCTTGTAGTGGCTAGACCTAGCCCTACTGTCTTCGTCATAAATTCTGCTCTTGTTAACCAACTCAGAAAAACCGTCTGATTTCCTGATACCCAATAGCTTGTCTAATCTTGGGTCTCAAACCGTTCACAAACTTGAGGCACTTAGACCTCTCAGCATTACCAGTATTATAGTGAGGACAAAATTGATCAACTCCTCAAATTTCGCCGCATACTCAGCAACCGTCGAATTACCTTGCTTCAACTCAAGAAATTCGATCTCTTTCTTCCCCCGCACATCCTCTGGAAAATACTTCTCCAGAAAAGTTTCTCTAAACAAATCCCACGTAATCACAATATCATCTTCCTCAAATCTTTGGCGAGTATTACCCCACCAATCTTCAGCTTCTTCTTCGAGCATATCAGTCCCAAACTACACCTTCTGTGCATCCGAGCAATTCATAACTCGAAAAATCTTTTCCACAGCTTTCAACCAAATTTGTGCCTTGTCCGGTTCATGAGTTCCTTTGAAGACCGGAGGGTTATTCTTTTGGAATTTCCCCAAAGCACGGAATCCATCATCAGCATGATTCCTCACATTCACATTGGCCGGAGGATTCTGCCCAAATTGCCCCCGCCAATCTCGTCAATGCCTCCGCAATCGCTTCGTCGTTCCTTCCTGCAACCATCTTACTCATTCCAGCAACAGAACCACGTAAGAACAACCAATATTGATAATGCAACACACGCATATCAATAACACACAGGAAGAAAACACTCTAATAACTTGGCCGGACGGACCGACCTGCTCTGATACCACTTTTGTAACACCCCCTTCTATACCCAAATAAATGCATAAAGAACAATTAAGCGTATACAAATTTATCAGAGTAATAGTTTATAGAATAAGGTATAAAGGAAGAATGTCACAACTTTACCAATAAAACACTTGCTCCATAAAATATGTAACATTTTCAATTTAAGCGGAAGATAAAATCATTTGAACGTTTTCAAAATATTAATCCACGTACACATAAGCTATCCAAATTAATATATCATATCAGTTAGATTTACAAAACCACATAAGCTGATACATCGCAATGTATCACAAAAGAATGACTATACTAGTCTAACTACCCCGGTGTTACATATCAGAGCAGCAGACTCAAAAGAATGAAGACTAATCTTCACAAAGGACTCCAGCATCCTAATCTGCAATGCCTCATAGAGCATTATAAAACAGCAGAAGGGTGAGAAATATAACCATAATAATCAAAGCATAAGATTATATATATATATATAGGTAATCAATACAAGTTCCACTCCGTATTTCTCACCACAATTCAATTTCTTAGTTATACATATATTTGCCACACATATAATAACAACACGAATATTTGTGAAGCATTTCCACATCATGCATACTCTCACAATTTCACAATCTCATCATTCACACATAAGCATCACTTCATGCATATGTCATATATTAATGTGACTCAACAACTCAATGCAACTCATGCAATGCGGTACCGACTTTCGTTATCTTTTTTCGGTTTTTACATTAAACCGGGTCCATACTTCTAGACCGATAACCCATTATCTTTTTTCGTTTTTACATTAAACCGGGTCCACACTTCTAGACCGATAACCACAAAGGCCCGTCCTCTAAGCCTTTAAACCCACACTTCTAGGTTTGGGACAAGCCACTAGTTTCCACGAAACTAACAGACATTGCCTCTTGACTAAATGATGCATGTACAATCAACCACAACAAATGCACTTAAGACCGACATCTTAATCTCATGCATTCGAATAACTCACCCTTC